>SRPS01000068.1:0-111704 GCA_018360175.1 Claviceps arundinis | reverse complement strand
GGATTTGCTCATCTTCAGCCTTTTGGGCAAATTTCCAGTTGTCCTCTGTTCTCCTGCTGCGCCACTGTCTCTGGGCTTTACGAGCCGCTTTAACCGCTGCCTGGACTTTGTCGTTCCACCATGGTTGTCGTCGGGGCCTGCTTGGGAGTCTCTCTGGGGCTGCAAGCTCGGCGATGCTTGTCAGCTCATGTACGATCCAGTCCGCGTAGGAGTCTATGTCCTGTGTGGTAGCGGTTGGGTTGTCGGTGGTGTCGGGTCGGAACCGTATTCAGGCTTCGGCATTCACGAGTCCTTTGTCCATTTTTCTCCAGCAGTGTCGTTTTTCCGCCGGCCTGGCAGGGCTACCGTCTCCGTATATTGTGATGAGCTGCGGTACATGGTCGGACCCAGCAAGGTCGGCTCCGCCCACGAAGTCAACGTCGACGTCTTCTGTGGCCCACGCGTGATCGATAGTGCTGTTTCTTTTCCCTTGTGACTTCCATGTAATCTCTCCGCGGGGGGTGGCGAGGCTGAGTCTCCAGCGTGCTATGAACTTGAGTAGCTCCTCGCATCCCTGTGAAGTCCTGTCCTCCTTGTCCCAAAGGGGATGATGTTGGTTGAAGTCACCAACAAATACGCTTCTGCCCCGCACTGGTGCTGTCATGAACTCCTGGATCGGGGTAACCCATTCCGCTTCGAAACCGGGTGAGTACACCGAATAGATCTCGACTCTCTTGAGTGTTATGGAGCACCAGTCCGTGCCTGTCCTGCTGGACCAAGCTTCGGGTCCGTGTCGCCTGTTGATATATATTGCCGTCCTTCCCGCATATACGGCCAGTTGGAAAAGGCCAAGGCTGGAATTGGGGGGGACTCTGCCAATGCCGGACAGTTCTTGGATCGCGATCACGTCGAGTCCGGGGCGATAGTTAAGTGCTAGGGCGACGAGTTGTGCCCGTTTGTGAGTGTTCCAGTACATAACTTGGATGAGGTCCATTATAATCGTTGGGTGGCGACGGTGCCTGTCGCTGTGGAGTCTCCAGTCGATGCTGGGGGTTGCTGCGTGGCCGGAATAGACTGGTCGTGTTGAGCGCGTTCGCTCGTTGCCCTGGTGAGCCTTGTCACTATCTGTGTCGGTGCTATCTGCGTTCGGTTACGGCTTCCCACAGGTCGTCCGACCTTCTTGCGGGGAGCCGCCGCCTGGGGGGGTGTCGCCGCTGGTTCGTGAAGTCGACTTTCTTCCGTGGCTGCAGGGCTGGCGAAACAGGTCGGGCGGGTGAGGTAGGCCTCACGAGCCTTGTCCCATTCGGCGTTGGCGGTAGGGTACTCTCGGGACCAAGCCGGGTGGGTTCCAGAACAGTTGGGACATCGTGGGCGAATGTCGCCCTTCAGTGCTGGGCAGTCGTCGTCGCCGCGGTCGTGCTTTCCAGCCGCACATCTTCCACATTTTGCCAGGGCTTCGCAGTAGACTGCGATGTGCCCGAACTTGTGACATCTGTAACATTGCCTCGGGTTCACCGCGGCGTTGTAGGGCTCGGCGTCAAGAATCTCCGACTGGTAGACTATGCCCTCGCGGCACAGTTTGTTCGCAGCTTTGACGCCATCAACTGCGATGATTAGAGAGGCGAACTTGGCGGACGCCCTCGGCTTCCTGGCTGTGACTTTGGCGATCGGGCCGTTGGAGGCCGACATTCTCCTCGCGATCTCGGTCTGGTCCTGCTTGTCCGATAGGCGGACGGAGAAGGATTTGACGATCACCGTGTACAGCCGACGGCTCAGTACGGCGTCCGGGCCGAAGGCTGTCTTCATCCATCCGTCGGCCTCGACATGGGGACGAGCCGACTCCTTGAAGGTGATGACGGTGTCGCCGCTTCGAAGACGGCGTGCGGCCACCGCAGCCGGTGCCTTAATCGCACCGTTTACAGCGGTCACGATCTCCTCAGGCTTACGTCCGGTGGCAGCGTCGCTGATTGTGGTCCCTTTGATCACGACTTCGCGGTGGACGCGAGAGGGGACCGCCATGGGAGGGGGGAGGGGCGAGGTATCGGAGTGCTGCCAACAGCAGTACCTCGGGCAGCGACCGTCGCCCAGGAGGGGGGCGGTGCGTTCAGTGCCTCGGACACGGCGTCTTTCACGGCGTCTTTGGACGTGTTGAGTACTTCGACCACGGCATCTTTCACTGCGTCTGTGATGTTGTCCGCCGTGAGTTGGTTCGCTTTTTTTCGTTCGTCTGCGCGCGCCATGCTGTTGAGTTCGAAGACGGCCTTGGCGAGGGCGGGGTAGAACTTCTTTTCCCAGACGTCCACCAGCGACGCCTTGTCGCTGATACAGCCGGCGAATGCGTCATAAACTGTCTTTAGGTATTCGGGGAGTTAATCCCGCGGCGATACTCTCGCGCCTTGGGTGCCGCGGAGTCGCGAAATGGCGACCGCGGCGCTATTTCCGTCTGCCGCGCGGACGCTACTCGACGGGTTTGTCATTTTTTTTTGGTTATCGGGCTCGCCGATGCCGTTTTCGCTATCGTAATTCGATTTCGAGGGCGAATTGCGAGAGTATCGCGTTGCGGACGACTTTTCAATCCTGATTCTACTTTAAATAAATAAATGTTGAAGGAGCTTTCACGGAGCAACTTCCCTCCGGTCCGGGCCGCACTCCCATGGGCCGTACCTAGGTATGTACATGCATGTAACATACATATGTTTGTACATCTAGATGCTTGTCGCCCAGATCGTATGTAATGTACTCCGTAGTCGTAGAGACTCAGAGCGAGAAATGCGCTATTTTAGGGTACACCGCCACCGGCTTCTGGGGGCACAACCTGCGTATGGTTGTAGCGTATGCCTGATGTGACCACTGACGCGTTGTAGGTATGTAGTGTAGATGTTTGGTGGGACTTCAAGAAGATATTGGGTGAGATTGCGTCATGACTCCTCGCCTCAAGGAAACATAGGTATTTTGTAGCATTCATTGAACATCTGCCGAAAGTTCACCACAGAATACGCTCCATATCCACACACAAAACCTATAAACGACCTCATCATGCCTCAAGTTTTTGGCAAGCAAGCTGGCCCTATTGGCTTTGGCCTGATGGGTAAGTTCTAGGCAAGCACAATGATATAACCTCACACAAAGCCTTCTCTTCGTCAATGCTGCTTGTTGACGCGGGGCGTGCTGGCAGGCTTTACCTGGCGACCGCAGCCAACACCCACGGACCAAGCCATTGAGGCCATGAAGGCGGCGGTCGAAAGCGGACTCACTCTGTGGAATGGTGGGGAGTTCTATGGCACGCCAGAGTGCAATTCCATGACTCTGGTCAAGGCATATTTCACACGATACCCAGATGATGCCGACAAGGTGACGCTGGTCATCAAGGGCGGCTTGCACCTCGATAGCCTCAAGCCAGACAGCAGTCCCGAGGGCACCCGCCGCAGTCTGGACAATATCCTCCTAGGGCTAGATGGCGTCAAGAAACTCGACGGCTATGCGCCCGCGCGACGCGATCCCAGCACCCCGCTTGCAGACACGTTCGGCGTGATACAGAAAGAGTACATTGATACGGGGAAACTCGGGGCCGTGTACCTCTCCGAGTGCAGCGCAGACACGATACATGAAGCGGCAAAGCATGCTACGATTGGGGCTGCAGAGCTCGAGCTCAGCATGTTTTCGCCCGACATCTTCCACAACGGCATCGCCAAGGCATGCGCGGAGCACCATATTCCCATTCTGGCATACTCCCCCCTAGGTCGAGGTGTAGGTTTTGCATCATGAATCGAAACGTAGAACCCGGCACAAAACGCCGCAAGCTAACGAAGTGCCATGTCAGGTCCTTACGGGAAAATACAAGTCACTTTCAGACACGAAGCATCTTGGCATGGTGGCAGGATGGCCCCGTTTCCAACCCGGTGCCTTCGAGCACAACCTGAAGCTCGTACATCAGGTAGAAGCGATTGCCGAGACCAAGGGATGCACGCCTGGCCAGCTTGCGATTGCGTGGGTCTGCAAGCACAGCGATAGTCCTGGTCTGCCTACTATTATTCCCATCCCAGGGACCACCACTGTGGACAGGGTCCGGGAGAACGCGCGATTCGTCCAGCTTACTGAGAAGGAGTTTGACCAGGTCAATGATATCGTTCGGCAGTTTGACACGGTGGGAGATAGATACCCTGATAAGATGCCCGTCAATACCTAAACCGAAGGATGACCCCGGGACCTCGATTGTTGAGCGGGTTTGGTATGTGATGGAGGATCTGTGTGAAGCTTGCTGTTAGGAAGGCTTCTCTCACGTAGAGGGTAATCTTTATGGGAGCAAAGAGAAGAATCAGGAAGAAGTTGTCCGCAAACAAACCACGAATGATTTGTTCAGAATTGCAGAATTCAACAATAAATTGAATGCATCTTGAAGAATGGGTTAGAAAGCACAGGAGATAAACCAAATACATAGAACGCACCAAATACATACCTACTCGCAGAAGCATCGTGCTTCGCGGCCACTATGGTCAATGCATCATTTGGGACGCCTTGTCTATCATAACCGGTCAAGAGTCGTCACCCGCGATAAACTGATTTCCTTGCCGCTCAAAAGTGGGCCAGAATCCAAGAGGATTGAGACTGATGATCAGTGAGAAAGAGGGGTGAGCTCTTCGACTTCTGAAGCTTCAACTTCTGCATGAGGAAGCAACTTGTGAGAAAGTTGGCTTCCAAGTTTAGCTCCTTGGCACGTGACCTCATACAATGACCGTCGACAGCACACCCAATCATCTTTCGGTTACAAGGCGCAGTGAAACGTTTCTCACCATCTTGAGGTGAATTTTCCTTGAATCGTGTATTTTGCGCAGTCAATCGGGGTATAACGAAACAACTGGCTCTCTTTCTAAACCCAGCGTCTGTCTGTCTACACAATCATGGCCCCGTTCAAGCCAACTGCCTCCACCCGGGTCACAAGCTTCTTTACATTAGCCCATTCGTCATTCTTCAGGGCGTCTTTGCCGCCCAACGCACTGCCAACCTCAAACACTGTCAGCGACCCATCTATCCCACCGGTGGCTAGGCGCTTTCCGTCATTAGGTTCCCAAGCTAGTTTATTCAAGCTCTTGGAGAGCATAGTCCTCCCATCATGGCGCTGGCTGGGTGAAATTCGTGAAATAGGCTCCTCTGTTTCGACGGCGATATCCCACAGCTCCAACCAGCCCGCCCCATCTACAAGCGCAAACACGCTAGGCTTCACGGGAGACCATTTGGCATCATAGACAACGTCTTCCCGGACGAAATCAATCAAAGGTGCGACACTGCCATCGCCAGCGCCAATGGTGGACGTAGCTGCAGGTGCTCGCACCTTCCAGAGCTTCACGCTCCAGTCAAGAGAGGCCGAGATGACCAGGTCGCCCAAGTCGACTGGACCTCGCGATGGGTGAAAATCAACGGACATGACGGGGGCGGTGTGACCCTTGTAGCTGATCTTCTTGTCCACACCAGCCTTTGCGCCAGCACGATCGTACCTGTGGCAGGGGAATATCGTGCCTTCTTCGCTACCTACTAGGAAGAAAGTCGGATCGGTCTGCGGGAACGAGACGCAGGTAGGGCTAACATCCTCTACGGCCACCTTGGCTTGACTCGGATTCTTGAGCTCGAGAAGCTCCTGGGGCTGCGCGAAAACGTCCATGCTCCACCCGCAGACTACACCGTCGGTTGAACACGAGATGATGTTGTTTGCATTTTGCGTTCCCACTATATCGACCGAATAGATAGGGTGCGCGTGACCGTAGCCAGTGAGGGGTGTCTTCTGGACAGGAGCTGCCTTTGCTCGCGTATCCCACAAAAGCACCTGTCCACTGTAGGAACCACCGATGATGAGGTTGGGGTGATAGGGGGAGAATTTGGCCGTCAAGATGTCGGATTGGGCGGTGAAAACGTATTCCGCTCGGTCATGCATGTGCGTGTTCCATACTTGGACAATGCCGTCGGGTTCATGAGGCGCTGTCGGATTCTTCGTGTACGACGCGAGAAGTAGCTCACTGAATTTTGGAGAGAAATCGATGCCACTTATCATACGCTTTTTGGACCAGCGCTCGTCAAAGAACTGGGCAACTTCTTTGATTCTATGCGATCCTCGGCCCCCTGTGTTGCCAGTCTCCTCGTCCTCTTCATCTTTATCTCTCCCTTGCAGGGCATAGTCAGTCAGGATGTCATATGTCTCCTGGTCGATCGCTCGTTCGATAACTTTAGTAGATTGGTCGAGAAAGTCGACAAACTCTTCTGAGCGAGTGACAGCCTCCAGCTCCTCTAAACTGAGATCCCTCGAGGGGTAGTTGGACGACGACAGCGGTTGTGTTGCAGCACTACCGTCTGCGATTGACTCCTTGACCGCTCTCAGCTCCTCCTCAACCTCCTCGCGGATCTTTTGCCGCAACTCTTCTTCCCGATCCCTTTCTCGCCTGCTCTGTCTTTTGCTTGGAGAAGCTGTGATTGCTGTCGAGTCCCCCGCGTCGGAACTCGTTGAATGTGATCTGTTTCTGGTAGGCGAAGTCCATGCATCCGTGGTTTGGACACCTTTGCTGTACGAGAAGACCTCCTTGACTGGTGACGGTGGGCACTCGTACACGGTCGTAAGAACTGCTGTACTGAGCTGCGGCGGTGGTACCGACGGTGGAGCTGATTGCGAATTCGAGATGGCTGCGTATTCGGAAGCTTCGTTGCTCAATTCACCTGCACTAAGAACACTGTTGGGTCGACTTCGTCGCGGGCCAGGAGACGCAGCACCGCCCAATGTTGAGCCAGGGCGACTCTCTCCAACCAGACTGTTTATGAGAGATTCTATTTCGCGGCGATTGTCTGCTCTACCAGGGGTCGGTGCTATTAACTAAAGAGAAGGAATAGTCAGGGCTTTGTACGGTGAACAATGGCGCATTGAGATAGAGTGTTGAAAGGTGCAGAAGGAAGAGGGTAGGTGTGTAGGGATGCAGAAGATCATCTAAAGCAGACCTACATCACCAGGTATATTTGGGCGACCTGCGTTTGCTTGGCTTGCTCGCAATTCCCTTTGCCGCTTGAGCTCCGCAAGCTTTGCTTTCTTCGCAAGGATTTCATCTCGGCGTTGTTGCATCTTGTGTTTTCGGCCGTCCCATTGCGGGACACGCTCATTCAGGGGCGCTTCAAGCGTGAGGCCGCGACGAGGAACTACCACCAAAAGAAGAAGATGAGCGAGCTGGTCTTCTGCAAAGAATCGGGTCAAGCCGCGAGGATGTAATAAAAGTCAGAACAGCGAGAGTCAATCGAGATTGTTTAGGCACCGTCTCCGGGATTGTGAGGCACAGCGATGAGGTGGTTCCTGGAGCTCGTTCGTTGCCATCACATTACGGAATAGACTGGGGTACATAAAACAGTAACAAATTGACAATGCAGGTGGCGGACCAGACCCCTGCAGCATTGTACAATGCCTCACGGCCCTCACCCAATGGCAAAGCTTCGCAGTACAAGTACACGCACGGGCAAGCGCAGCACGAAGGTACATACACATGTGTTTCACGTGACTGGAACACATCCGGTCCCCGAGGTTGGTTGGTTGGTGCCAAAGTGCCACTGCAGCAGCTCCAATTCCCCCTGTGGCCTATAGGCGGGTGTGTCGCGCTGGAAATCTGCCACTTTTCCCGACGACGTTCCAAAACCTCATCACCTTGCTGCCGTCGCAACAAAATCTCCATTCTCCACGCCAGGGCCTCCATTGACACCAACTGTCAGCCTCCGAGTCACGCCAGACCCTTCGGATCGCTTCTCGTATCTACTACGCTCTTTGCGACCGACTTCACAATGGTCTCGACCCGCGTTAATGTTCGTCTTTCCGCCCGCCTCCTGGCCTATCGTGCTGTCCCTTTGACAAGAAGCCATGCTCTTGGCTTCATATAAGCAATTAGTCCTGCTCTTCTGGGCTTTCCTACGAGAAGGACACTGACAGGGAACACCTTTTAGGTCTTTCGGTGGTCCGCGCTCGGCGCCGGTCTTTTCTATGGGTTTATCCGCCAGAGGTCGATTACCGTTTCTCAACGAGCTGCGCACGAAAAGCACGAGTATGAGAGCAAGCAAAAATTGATAGAGCAAGCCAAGGCCGAATGGGCCAAGAAGAATTCTGTCTCTACGCCTGCCAAGGACGATGGTATGTCTGAGTTACTATCCTTCGTGTCCAGGCCTGGGCCAATGCTGGGCGAGCAGGCATGCGTGTAACTTCAAGGGTAGAGCTGACTAGTCCTTTTAGCTGCCACCGATATCAGCAGCCCTAACTTTGACCTTGAGAAGTTCCTTTCAAAACTCTCCAACTAGAACCCGCAATCGATCAGCCGAGGCATTTTGGAGAGGGAAGATTTCTAATGAATGATGGAGCAAAAAAGAAACATTTCCAAACACTGGTAGAAGAGTCTGATCTGTTCGTCGAGGATCGAGAATCTGCGTTCCACTGTTGTTAAGACTCAGGCCCAAGCAGAAACGCTGCATGATGGATAAACAAAAGGCGCTACTGCATAGAGGGTTTTTTCCGATCCTGTTCACTTTACGTGTGCAGGTGTAACAATATACACAATTTAGACGGCAACGCGAAATGGTCTGGACTCAATGGCCGTGATATTATGCCACTGATATGTACAGCTTGTTGACCTGCAAGGACACAGCTACATACGAGTTGGGTACAAGGTATACAAGGTAGACCGACTGGTCCGTCAAGGTCATCTGAGTATTGTGTTGCTAAATCATGTGTGCATCACTCATCCCCTGAATGCGGCCCATCTGCAAAACAAACGGTTTGAATCCCTGTTCTCTTCCTGATGTCTCATGCACTGCATTGTTCTTGGTGCACGCGCTCCGAAGAAGCTGCGTCATGGTGCAATTAGCGAGTTGTCACCGGCCCTTCATTCAAAAGACTCCATTAACACTAAAAGCCTCGAGAGTCGAGGGCACTGGTCAGTAAGGCTTAGTGGTGCGGGAGAATGTCGGGCCGAATTCTCATTCTGTTCGTGACCGTTTCAGTGGGGCGCGTACCAGGCATCTACCAGGTAGGTACCTAGGTACCTACTAGGTATGTAGCTACATCACGCTTGCTGGAAGCTCCAAGCTGTCCTCACTGCTCAGGTTCAGACAAGAGGTGGCATCGCATGCGGGCCAACTTCGTCTTGGAACATCATACCTCTTCCATCTACAGGGCAGCCATTGCAAGCAGTCGTCGCCAATATGACGACCGAAGCCCAGTCCCGCCCCGACAGGTTCAACTCAGAAAGCACAAGGACGTTACTGCGCGTTATTATTCTCTGCTTCATCGCCGGTGCTGCTATCTCGAGTCGTTTGTTCTCCGTCATTCGTAAGTGACAGTTTCATGCATACATATGACTCCGACGGCGGTCTCCTAAAAGCTTTGGATGAAGCCAAGAAACCCGGTTCCTACGAGATCAAATGCTAATCTTCGCATACCGTTAGGGTTTGAAAGTATAATTCACGAATGTGAGTTGGCGTTTTGTACCAGCGGCTCCGATGCCCCTCTCTGGATATACTGACAGAGTGATAGTCGACCCATGGTTCAACTTCCGAGCGACCAAATATCTTGTTGCGAATGGATTTCATAAATTCTGGGATTGGTTCGATGATCGAACATGGCACCCTCTGGGTCGTGTCACTGGAGGTACTTTGTACCCAGGTCTCATGGTCACCAGTGGTGCCATTTATCATGCTCTCAAGGCCTTGACCATCCCCGTCGATATTCGCAACATCTGCGTTCTCCTAGCTCCGGCTTTTTCTGGGCTCACTGCCTACGCGACATATCTCCTTACGAATGAGATGACCACTTCGTCATCTGCTGGTCTACTTGCCGCCATTTTCATGGGCATCGCCCCCGGATACATTTCACGATCTGTCGCTGGAAGTTACGACAACGAGGCCATCGCCATTTTTCTTCTCGTATTCACCTTTTATCTCTGGATCAAGGCCCTCAAGCTGGGTTCAATGCTTTGGGGTGCGCTGTGCGCCCTCTTCTACGGCTACATGGTGGCATCATGGGGTGGCTACGCTTTCATTACTTGCCTGCTGCCCCTTCACGCTTTCGTTCTTATTTGCATGGGTAGGTACAGCACGCGTCTTTACGTTAGCTATACAACATGGTATGCGTTGGGAACCATTGCTAGCATGCAAATACCCTTCGTCGGGTTTCTACCTGTCAAGACGAGCGAGCATATGCCCGCGCTAGGTATGAAGAACCAAGATCACAAGCATGGTACAATGTGGCACGGTACTGACGGGAAGTGTAGGTATTTTTGGTTTCCTTCAGCTGATTGGATTTATCCAATATGTGCGCTCTGCTATTCCTAGCAGACAGTTCCAGACATTTCTTGCGACGATTCTCATTGCCACTTTTGGTATCGGCTTGATTGCGCTCGTCGGCTTGACATCTCTTGGCTATATTGCTCCCTGGAACGGTCGTTTCTACTCCCTCTGGGATACAGGCTATGCCAAGATTCATATTCCAATCATTGCGTCCGTGTCCGAGCACCAGCCCACCGCCTGGCCGGCGTTCTTCTTTGATCTCAACTTCCTGATATGGCTGTTCCCCGCTGGCGTATACATGTGTTTCTACGACCTTCGCGATGAGCACGTCTTCGTTATCGTCTATGCGCTCTTCGGGAGTTACTTTGCAGGTGTCATGGTCCGTCTCATGCTCACATTGACTCCCATTGTTTGTGTCGCCGCCGCTATGGCGTTGTCCAAGGTGCTGGATACCTATATATCTGTCAAGACGCCAGATCCCCAGCAGGTGAAGGCTGTCAGCGAGGCGGCTGCTTCCAAGAAGCCTTCCGTTGCGACTGCTACTGGACTCCGAGGCAGCGACAAGCCGGTTATTGGCATATTCCACTCCTCGTCCAAGTACGTCGTCGTCGGATCTGTCCTTGTGTATCTGCTCATGTTTGTGACGCACTGCACTTGGGTTACCTCAAACGCCTACTCCTCCCCGTCTGTTGTTTTAGCCAGCCGAATGCCCGATGGCAGCCAGCACATCATCGACGATTATCGAGAGGCCTACCAGTGGCTACGACAAAATACCAAGAAGGACGCAAAGATCATGTCGTGGTGGGATTACGGTTATCAGATTGGTGGTATGGCGGATCGGCCTACTTTGGTGGATAACAATACGTGGAACAACACGCACATCGCCACTGTTGGCAAAGCCATGAGCTCCAGCGAAGAAGTCAGCTATCCTATTATGCGTCAACATGAAGTCGACTACGTTCTCGTTGTCTTTGGTGCTCTACTTGGCTACTCTGGTGATGACATCAACAAGTTCTTGTGGATGGTGCGAATCGCGGAGGGCATTTGGCCCGATGAGGTTAATGAGCGTGATTTCTTCACGTCTCGTGGAGAGTACAGAGTCGACAGCGAGGCTACTGAAACAATGAAGAACAGTCTCCTGTAAGTACCAGCTCGTTCATTACCCCGAAATCTCTCTCCCTCCCCCCTACCTCTTTTCCGCTATACTCTCATTGGGTCTTTGGGGGGCTTTTTTCGGAAATTTTAACAAAAATACCTAGGTATAAAATGTCGTACTACAATTACCACACCTTGTTCCCTCCCGGCCAAGCTGCAGACCGTGTCCGCGGCGTGCGACTTCCGGACCAAGGCCCGGTTCTCAACACTGTAGAGGAAGCGTTCACCAGTGAGAACTGGATCATCCGAATTTACAAGGTCAAGGATCTCGACAACGTTGGACGAGATCACACTGCGGTCGCAGCATTTGAAAAGGGACTGAAAAAGAAGAGGAGTCTCAAGAAGAAGGGAGCTCGTGTTCTTCGAGTAGACTAGGCTGCACTATGATTGATGGAAGGGTTGGTCCAGATGAAAAAAGCGGCCAGTCAGGTCTGGCATCTACAATGCAATGTACATCAATGTATGATTTATCAGCAAAAAGGAATACCTGCTATTTGACGAAAACCATCTGAGCATATTCTTTCTCAAATAAATGTGAGAGCGCAATCAGCTGATGGTCAGCCGTCACGACGACGACTCACAGCCCTCACAGTTGTTAGCCACCCAGCCCCCCGAAATTGACAATATTCGCTTTTGTCATCCATTTCTCAGCCGCCCTCTCCTTTCCCACCCGATCTCTTCCTTCTAATTCTGAGGCCTTTTCATTTCTTGCAACAGCAGCACACAACGACAGCAACAATGCTGCATAACCACACTCATTGCTAATCACATTCTCGCTCATTTACCAGTACATCTTCTTTCCACCTTGTGTCAGATTCGCTGGCCACAATGGGCCACAAGCTGAGAAGGCATCGGTCATCCCCATCTTCGGCCACGAGAATTGATCTGTTATCCGCCGTGTTCGGAATCCCTTCTCATTGGGACATAAAACGGGCAGATCAAAAATTCAATGATCGCGTCATACATCAACATGAAGACGATTCAGACGACACCACTGACAGTACGTCGGAAACGACTTCCACAGATACAAGCACATCACTTGAGACGAGTTCGTCAGATAGAAGCGCAGCTCCGCGACCCAGAGCGTCGACCGTGGGATCATCCCGAAAGCGACAGCAGGCCCATCGTCGTGCTGCATCGCTTGATGAAAAGCAACGAAACACCACTTGCAAGGACAAGGGTAAGAGGCATACCCGATCAGTGAAGACGGCTCCTCAGGAGCAAAAGTTGAAGCGAACTCGGCCCCAATTCAGGGAAAGAAGCAAGACACCGAAGCCAGCACCAGCAGGCCGTCGCTCTTCGCCTCCCGTCGAGTCACAAAACGGGCCAAAGACACCAATTCGTAACTATGCTGCCTTACCCCCGCGTCCTCTGATGGTTCCTGTTTGCCTACCACCTCATCAACAAATTCCTATCATCCGTCCTCATTTTGCACCACCTCTCCATTCCCAAACGGTACTGCCGTCAGTGCCACAGTATTCAAGAAGTTTTGGGTACCAATTCGCATACCCCTCTGCGCCTCCAGTGTGTGAGCAAAAGCGTCCTCAGGTGTCAGATTCAAACTTGCTGCACCTTCAACAGCATTTGAACAAGGCTCAAGAACGTTTGTCCAGGGATTCTGGCAATTCAGGGCTGCAGCAGAATCGGAGTGGCGTTCAACAGCAACTGAACAAATTCCTCGACGTCTTAGTAGCAGAGAATAAGCGTCCAAATCATCCACGAAACCCCAAAACGGCCGTGAATGAAGACGCATCTGGCCAGGAGAATTGTTCGATGAATGATGAGGTCAAGGAGAATGTAGCCTCTGACGGGAAATCGGCCAAGCCTGAAAGCGGCTCGCCATTCTATCCTCAGCAGCAAGCTGACGGACAGGCCCGACAGGCCACTCGAAGCAACGCTGGATCATTCAGAATACGGCATCATCTGTGCTCGGGTTGCGGAAACGTCAGGTCTCAACAATTCCATGACATCAATCCCATCAGCGTAGCACACAGCTATAAGCCTATGCTGAATTATTGCTCAGCTTGCCGCGAGATGAGATTCAGGCATGATATGACGGACCGCTATCACTTCTGCTTTGGGTGCGGAAGAGTCCGGTCCAAGGTCTTTCAGGAGAAATTCAAGGCCAGGCCTGGTGAGCCCTTGCTTCCCAACTATTGTGGAAGTTGCACAAATGAAGTTCGGTTGATGGAGGATAACAATGAGGCGTCCTTCCTAGGAGCCGTAAGTCTTCTTGCCCAAAATGATTCTCGTAGTCGATTATACTGACTTAGACTAGGTCATCCGAGAGTCTTCGTCGGAAGAGGACCCGTCCGCTGAAAGTGTTACTCCTGGCTCCTCATCTGAATCCTCAAAGTGCGGCAACTCTCCTCAGTGGCCGGCCACTGAGGCCGCGAAAAAGCCTGGGCATACAAAGAATGTGCCTCAACTTCATCTGGACAAGACTTCCCCAGTCAAAGGTACTGAGTCCCCGGTGAGCCCAGCTACAACATCGCCGTTCTACCCCGGACGAAGATTGGGATCGGCGCAGCGCCGGGCACAAAGAGGTCCAACGCCACATGCTGAAGAAGAGCATGATGCGGCCTCTGCAGGCTTGAAAGAAAACCATGAGTATCGAGTCCCTTACGTTGAGGAAGTTCTTTCCGAGACCGGGACCAGTAGCGAGCCTGCCCTTTGGGACAACATGGAGACACATGATAGTGAAGCCAGATGGACCTGTGCGGGCGAACCGTATCAAGGAGAAAGCTTTGGACCGGCTTCCAGGGCCAATGAGCCAAGTCTTGCGTCCCATGAGAGGCCAAAAACATCTGGCAAGAGTCATGTCTCGGGTGCTGCTCGCTCAACATCTCCAGAAGGGCAAACGTGGAGAGCTCGCGATCAACGCCAAGCTCAATATGAAGGCCTAGGTATCGGGTATCGCCAGGCGTATTCTAGGAACACAATTCCTCACAGCACCCGGGACAACGCGGAAGAGCACGCGCACTCAAGAGGTGTCTTTGGCCAACGTAAAAACGTGAGGTTCGAAGAACCAGATGAACCGACGAGTCGCCGCCGATCTCCATTGCCGGAATTCGAGAGCCACAACGGTTTCCGCTACTTTGATGATGGCCAAACGCACGAAGACTCTCCCCAAGACTTTGACTGCGCCAATCCATCGGACCCCATCAAGTTTCGATCAAACCGAGGAGCATTTGCGCAGTTTGACATGTCCAGCTTCCGTAGCGCTCATGCGGCACACTTTGGGTCGGTCAACAGCCCTGACACATCAGACAGTCGTACTACTTTCGGCGGCCACAACCACCACCACAAACGAGCCGAGGGCAAGTCCACGTCGTCCAACTCAGATCACGAGGAAACCGGAGCCTCTTCCTTCTCGTCGGCTTCGAGCGCAGGTAGGGCCAACTCGAATAAAGAGCAGCCTCCCCCGAAGAAGACATTCGCGCGTTCCATCTTCAGCGACTATTCTCGCTCTACCAACGACAATCCCTACTACACTCCCAGGCGGCGACATTTCCCCTTCAGTTACAGTGAAGATGCCTTCCGTAGCTCATGGGATCGATATCAGAGGGATCAGCCGCCGCCTTCTACCAGAGCCAGCGGAAGAACGAGCTTTGACGCGAATGACAGAATCCCAGAGCCCATTGTTGAAGAGGCAGATTCTGCTCCTTCGAGTCCTGTCTCGCGGACCATGCTTCTCGGTGAGTAATCAGAAAATCACCGCATGGAGAAGTCTGGTGCAGCAACTATGCATGCTTCATAGAATACTCAGACTGACAGTGTGGCGTGCTACAGAATTCAAGCCTGCGACAGTCTAGGCGACAACAGCCCTTGGACAATCGCGCCTCGACCACACATCACGAGTCTGCCGATTCGCTATCCTCGACTTTTGTTTGAACTATTTTTTTCGTTTTTACTTTGCCTTCCTTGTCTTACTTACAGTTCGCTCGTTCTTTACTCCCTTGTAGTCTGGCTGGTCAGAATATTGTAGCCCTGGTTTGCTTTCTTCTTGTTTTGAGACCCTATAAGTCCGAGGACCGGAAGTGCCGAGCAATTATCACGAATGGAGCCCTATCGTCTCCATTTCACTCTTTGTATGCTTGAAATTTTCTTGTTCTTTCTATTGTGCTCGCAGCTCGTGTTCTTTCTCTGCATCTCCTTCTTTCTCCTATTATCCTTCTGAATCTCGACTTTTATTTCTCCTGCACCAAAAAAACGTCGCAACGAATCATGACCGAGCGCTGTACTTACGCACATATCAATGCCTCGCCAGAAGGCTGGCCTTCAGAGGGAAAATTGTGGCATCAAGCAAACGTTGCGCTAGGATTTCCAATTACTGTTTACATGTCTGTCTGTTTTGCTTCTCTGCTTATATGTCACTTGAAGTTTTTTTTTTTATTTTTGTTGCTTTGCACCATCGACATGGTCTGCTCTTCGAACTGCTAAAAAAACTTTTACTTTCTCTTGCTATTCAGCAGATTTGGATGTGAACCCGTCTGCCCCTGAGTCCCACAGCCGTTAGAAGCAGTGTTCAGGGTATGCATGTATTTTATGATTACGTCCTCAATAAAACTTGCCAAAAATGGTGAATGATTTCTCATTCTCATCTTCTCGTCTTCTTTCGTTTCTGTGTGCTCACACCCGTTGTAAAGTCACTTACTCAACAGGGAGCATTGTAGTATCCGCACAAGTTGTACCTTCTAGCACTACTCACGATCAGACATAGGTAGTAGTATTTTAATACTGACAAGCATGTGCCATATCTTCTACGGAAGTCGGGTAGATTTAGTTTCCTGCCTACTGAAGCTTCCTTCGTGATCGCTTACCACACAGTTCTCACATCTCCCCTCGCACACACAAGTCAAACGCCCGTTGAATCGAGGACAAAGGCCTCACGAAATAAGGCTCTCGAGGTATATATCGATCGGAGCGAGATACAAACACGAGTGGAAGGATGAGTCGCAAAGACCGGTAGATTAGTCAAGTCATCTACATTGTTTCCCCCTTCCATTTTCCTCGTCTTTCCTTTTTTTTTCTCCTCTCCTCTCCTGAGTCCTCTCATGCCACATTCTTGTTGTTCCTGGATACACCATTGCAGGTGTGTGCCATTGCCAAAACATACGCCAAAACAGCTCCCGCTTGCTATGTACTACACGCTCAAGAAATCATCTCCCCTACAAATCATCAACGCTAGATCCACCCCCATAAACCGAAAAAAAAAGTACATAAATCCCTCCAAATCCCACCTCAGTAATCCAAATCGACCCTCCCAATTTTATCCTAACAATGGCCCATCTCCATGAGTACCATAACATCATCTTATTGTACCATTCGTACTGCGCGGATACTCCCCCCCCCACCCAACGTTCGTCCCCAGTGACACTCCACCATCACCCATCACCCATCACCACAACCCCCTCCTCCTAGCCCTCCTCTCCTCCTCCTCCCTCTCCTCCAGCACAGCAAAATACCTCACCGCCTCCACCCTCCTCCCCTCAAACACCCGACTCCTCTCCCTCTCCCTCTCAATATTCGAATTCCGCTCCACAAGCTCCGCCTGCGCCTCCACCGCCCACCGCGCCATCTCATCATGATCCCGCAGCCGCTGCACCGTCTTCTGACACCCAACATCCAGGTCCGCAGCCTCCTGCGCAGACGCATACTCAATACGAGCCTCCTCCGCGGAGGGTCTCCCCAGGGACGAACCCCCCCAGAGACACCGAAACGTCAGGGTGGTATGGTCTTCAAAGTCTGGTGGACCGCCCCATACTGTTATCGAGTCTCCGTCGTAGACTCTCGTCCAGTA
Source organism: Claviceps arundinis (assembly GCA_018360175.1). Taxonomy (NCBI): domain Eukaryota; kingdom Fungi; phylum Ascomycota; class Sordariomycetes; order Hypocreales; family Clavicipitaceae; genus Claviceps; species Claviceps arundinis. The sequence continues at coordinate 94,477 of SRPS01000068.1, read as the reverse complement.
CCGTGATGGGCTATCTGGGTTCTTGGGGTCCGAGGATGGGAGATTGTGGCCGTTGATGAGGATTCCTGCGGTGGCTTTGGTGGAGATCCAGAAGTGGAAGGAGGATGCGTCTTCGTTGAAGTAGTTCTTGAGCCAGGGCTGGCCGTTTTTGCAGGCACCTGTGTAGGGCTCGTAGCCTTTTTTCCAGAGGAGGAGTTTGAAGGCATATTTTGGGACGCGGGGCTCGAGTCGTTTTTGGAAGATCTCTGTGTTGTCTGGGCCGCGGCCAAAGGAGAGGAAGACGTCCGTGACGGGGAATGCGATGCCTTGGACGTAGGATGATGGTTCGGTTTCGATGAGCGCAACGGCGCGGATGGCTGGTGGGTCTTGTTGAGCGGATGCCGTGATTTTGGTATCGGGGGGGAGGGTGTTGGGTAGAGTATAAGAGTGTATGGGCGCGGTGGTGGATAGCGTTTCCTCCATGGCCATCTTCATGAGGGCTTCTTTTGTTAATCTGCTGTCCTCTCGTTTCAGAGAAGGACCCGAGGAGGAGTTTGCCGCCGGAAGGCTGCTGTTGTCCTCCTTCTTATCGTCAGGCGGAGGAAACGGCCGATGGATGGGGGGGAAGTACTTCATGGCCAGATCCCACAAAGGCGATTTGCCGGCCAGGAATACCTCTTGACCATTCATTGCACCATGTCTGAAAGCGTCATACTGACGCCGCGTCATCTCGGGGTAGTGTAAGTGCCACGTTTCCCTTTGTTGCTCCCAAAACTCTATTTTATTCACTGCCATGTCATATCGACGCCCTACTACTGCCTTGTTCATTGGCGGCACTCGCGCCAGGAGCTTGTACTCTTCCAGTGTTTCCTCGGAGGGGTTTTGTGCAAAATTGCTGCCCGATTTGAGTCTCTTCATTGTAGGCTTCTCCAGTGGTGGTGTGTTGCCATCAGCGTCTTCACTCGTTTCGTTGGAGCTTGGTTTCCGTTTACTGGAAGTAGGATCCACTGAGTGCGATTGTCGTCGAGACGCCGGCTGGTTCTCAGGATCTTGAGCAGATGGGCCGGGACTGCCAGCTCCCCCTAAACTCTGCGACGCTACAATCTCAATCAAGGTTTGTAGCTGATCCGTTGAGTGTTTTTGGTCTGTAGCAGCAGAATTGTGTTGATAGGCTCGTTGATTTTGGCCTTTCATCGCGTCCGAGTCGGTAACCACCTCCTTGACGAAGTCCCGGATCTCTGTCTCAGCCAAGCTGTATTGCGAGGAGCGATTCCCAAAATCCGATGGAAGGGCGCCGGAGCTACCCATGGCAGATGCACCAACCTCGCCAGATGAGTGTGGTTGTGGTTGCTGCTGCTGCTGCTGTTGTTGTTGTTTTTGTTGTTGTGCTTGCTCTTGCTGTAGCTGTTGATAGTGCTGTTTTTGATCGTGCCGTTGTTCTAATTCCTGCAGTAGTTGTCCCTGCGGCTGCTGCTGTCTTTCCAGTTCACTATCCTCCCTCATCGGCCCATTTTCCTTATCCGACGACGAAGCCTCGCTCATCGAATCACAAATCACGTCTTCGTCAACTTCATCAACAACATCAAGCTCATCATCATCATCACACCGCGGCGGCGACTGAACCACCTGCGACGGATTCTCCTCATCATCCGTAATCACATCATACGACTGCGACGGCAGCACCGCGGGGCAGCCATCCCCACCGAGCCACGCATGACTCTCCAGCTCCGGGATCTGGGCCCGAGACTCTGGCCTCCTGTCCAACATGCGCCGAATAAAGTGTACGCCCGCCTCGTCCACGCCGTACCGCTGCAGAGGCCGGACATCCAAGTCCGTCGTCATGATCTTGTGCAGAATCTCAGAGTAGCTGATGCCCGACACGACAGGATATGGCGGCAAGGCAGTAAGTGAGAAGAACAAGACGCCCCCCAAAGACCATATATCCACGGCATGGTTATACCGTTGACCAGGCATACGACGCACCTTCTTTCCGCGGATTCGACGGCCCCGCTCGTCGTACTCTGCGTACTCGGTGTATACCTCCGGAGCACAATACAGCAACGTGCCGCAAAAGGTCTGTAGGAACGTCTCTGCGCTGTCAATCATTTTCGAGAGCCCAAAGTCTGTCAGCTTCACCACCAGAGGTTCCCGGGATTCAATCAGAATATTGTCCGGTTTCACGTCGCGGTGCGTGATTTTGTTTGCGTGCAGGTAGCCCAACGCACTTAATAGCTGGGCGGCCATTGTCCGCGTCATGTCCACAGTGAAGAGCGATTGCGTAGTGACTGCTCTGCCCAAGTCACCACCCTTGATGTATTCCATGATGATGATGTGGAGCCGATCTTGCCAGTCGAAATTCTCAATGTAGCGCACGATATGTGGCTATCGAACAATCTATGCTGTCAGTCATCAAATCAATCAATGTCGGACCATGCAAAGCAACCAGCAAAACAAATGTCGGAAGGGGCCTGGGGAGAATCGGAGCTTTATCCTTACGTGTTGTACCCGCTGCATAATCTTCATCTCGTTATCTACCTTCTGGTCGAGATTCCCGTTTTGTATGAAGCGCCGCTTCTCAATTTCCTTGGCGGCATAAGGCACCCCAGTGAAACTCGACGTCACTTTGTAGACCACCGCAAAAGCGCCCTTACCAATCATGGCAACACGGTTATACTTCCGCGAGCCTTTCCAATCCAAGCCAAAGCCGCCAAGTGCCGGCTCCTGGCGCACCTGTGCCTGGGGAGCGCAATTCGCTGGGCCGACAACTCCATATCCAGATTTCTTGTTCAACGGCGCCCCGGGGACTTTGAAGATGTCCAGGATTCCTCCCGTCTTTGCTGGTGGTAGCGGATGCGGGTGGGCCGTATCGTCTCGCGTCGGCGGCAGACGATACCGGTTGTAGAATTCAGCCACCTTGGCGAGAAACGCACGATCGTAACCCTCATCACGGCGCGGAACCCGAACTCGAAACGTCAAGTCGCGCAATTCATCGTGCAAAAGAATCTTGATGAGCGTGCCTGAACTCAGCACCCACTTATTGGTCGGGGGTTGCGTCCTATTCCCCTTTGGATGGCAAGTTAAAAGCTGGCGGTCGACAAACGTGCCATTCGTAGACTGATCCTCAATCATGACATTCCCGTACTCGTTGACATGGACCCGAAAATGGATATTGCTCAGCCGCCGCAGCGGATCGTTCTGAAACACGACATCGCATCTTGTTGTATTTCTGCCAAACGTGAATCCGGCGGCAGGATTCTTCAGAGGAGACGAAAGCCTCAGGATGATGGCATAATTCCCATGCGCTATGGGATGCGACTCGAATCGGCTCGCATGATCCTCCACATTGTAGTCCGGTTCTACCCCATCTGCCAAGTGCTTACCAATAACATGAGGGGACCCTTCTTTGGCCAATCGGTAAATCTCCTGACGTGCTGCCTCTGATTGCGGATACAAGACGCATATGATGTCGGAAATGTCTTCGTCGGAGAAGCCAGAGTTTTGTTTGCCTATTCGTCGCGGGTCGAGGACATTTTGGGTGGCTAAAGAAAGAGCAGAACGTGAGTATTAGTGACATGCGCCGATGGCTGGGCGTTGTTCGTACCTTGCGTAGGCTGAGTGCCGTCCATTGAGAGAGACCCGACCCAAGGGGTACTTCTCTAGAGGTGGCGTAGTTGTGTCGTAGCCAAAAGTTCGGACAGTCGTATCGTTGGGGACCGATGCTGGTACTGCTAGCAAAGCTGATGGCGAGACACAACGATATACAAATCTTCAATGTATAGAGGCTGCCGCTGTGTCATTTAAAAATGTGTCGATTGCCCTGGAAGAAGGAATGGTAGGTCCTTCGTATCGATACTCGAGGGCGCGGACGAGGGCGTGGATGGAACTCGGAGTCGAGGCTGATTACAAAAAACGACAGGCACAGACGCGCTCAGCACACGACTTCTGCGCGCAGCAACACGGACCAAGCCAGGCAAGCGAATGCACCGAGTGGCGCTGCAGGAGAACGAAAGGCAGCTGCAGCTGCAGGATCGTGGATACGCGATGTCAACATCGAAGCTGAAGAGATTCAATTCATCAAAATGGCATGGGGGAGGCTGGAGCTGCGGAGCTCAGGCACCGCCGAGGAGGCACTGAGGAGCTCTGAGGACCCGCTGTACATAGCCGCCCTGGAAGTCAGTCGTGGGCTGTGGGCGTTGATTGGCTGTCTGATTGACGGAAAACATGCCAACCCCACCGTCGCTTACTGTCACTACATCCATGTCCATAATCAAACGCCCATGGGCCATCTGACGACGGGACCACCACTTGACTTTTCACTCATCTCATTCTCAGCACACGTATTTGTATCACAAACTTGTATCACAAACGTAGATTCTCTCAAGGTTTCTACTAATAGTCTAGCAATACACAGCTGCCGAGACCCTTGTGTCAGGAAATATAATCCAGATACATGACACGCCAGGCCGTCGACGCGGGAGAAGTAAAGGTGATACATAAAAGAAACCCAAAAAAAACCAATGAATGACACATCTATATCAGACACTCGCAAGGAGTGATCCTACCCAACAAGCATAGTAGCGTCCGCCAACTCCTCAAAGACACATGCGAATAAGCATGTTAGACTTTTCAACGCTGGAAGAAGCTAAATGAATCGTGAATGAACAAATGAAACGCCTGAGCCAAGTATGCAGGCAAGAATCCACAGCTAGTAGACCATCGACTCCTCTTGATTGCGCAAAATACCACACCGAGAATAAAACAACAGAAGAAAAGAGTAATGCAAATGTATGACATAATTAGGTCTCTGCCGTGTTAAAAGGCTTGGCCCTGGTATTGGCCGTGAGCCGGAACCGGCCCTGGATACTGGCCCCGAGGTGGCATACCCGGAGACGGTGGTCCCATGGGCCGTGAATGACTGCCAGGGCCGCCGTACGGTGACGCCGATGGGCCAGGCCCTCCTCGTCCAGCGCCGGGATATGGTGGTTGAGAGCTAGGAGTCCTAGGTCCCATGCCATAGCCCGGCCCTCCAGCACTGAGGTTGCCGCCATATTGAGGCGAGTTCGCCGCAGCTCGGTGTTGGACGTACTGTTCTGGCGTCAGAGCTTGGCCTCCTGGTCCGGTTCTCGGTTGTGAGCCAGGTCCAGCATAAGCGCCCCCGGGCTGCCACGCCACCTGCCCTGGAGCGGGTTCCATGGAGCCTTGCATTGCACGACCCGATGGCGATCTATTGACGTATGGCCGTTGCTCTGGAGAGGCGTGGCCCGGCGCTTGGTTTTGTGCGGTGTGATCACTGGATCTTGGGGGTTGATTTTGTTGGTTACGCGGCACCACGGCAGATGCACCGTAATTGACTGTACGGCCAAAATTTACCTCTGGAATTCCAGTCTGCGGACCGTTCTGCATGGGAGGCTCTGCTCCTCCTACAGTCCTCATCACCCCGGCACGAGCCCGGTCATCTTCGTTGTAACCATGAGGACCACCAGGCCCCCTTGCTTGTTGCTGTGTAGGAGGACCTGGTCGTCGATCATGTGCGGGTGCTGGGCCCCCACGATACGGCTCAGACGTGTAGTGATCAATTATGTGATCCGCTGTAATACTATTCGTGTGTCTCGGTACTGGCTTTCGAAGGGAATGGCCGGATGATGGACCACCGCGGCCTCCGGGTCCCCCAGGTCCTCCAGGTCCTCCGGCTGCAGGTCGATAATTCGCGTGGTGTCCAGAGCCATTCGGCGCTCCTTGCCCGGGTGGCGGTCGTCCGCGGCCGTATGGCCCAGGTGGTCCTCCAGGTCCAGGAGGGCCTCTTGTTTGGTCAGGTCGAAAGCTCTGCTGTTGAGGATTTGGCGATCGTGGTGGGCCTCCCTGACCTCCGGGGCCGACCGAGTACCCCTGACCTCCCTGACCTCCCTGGCCTCCTTGACCTCTTTGACCTCCCGGGCCGACCGGACCTCGCTGACTTCCCTGACTTTCCGGACCCTGTGAGTATTGGGAGCCATTACTTTCAGAAGTTCCAGGGCGCGAGTTAGTAGACTGTCCGTAAGGACTCGGTGGTCCCGCAGGTGACCTAGACTGTTGCTTGGGAATGTCGAGACCGGGTGGCGGCAGGTGACGTGGTCCCGGCCTGTTCTGCTCTTGGTATCCTGGGTTCGCACCTAGACGAGTGTCACAAATGATTAGTTCATATTCTGAGACTAAATCGCGTCCGATGCTGAAGATCAAAGAACATACCGTTTTCATTATATCTGCTCGGGGGTTGATAGTTGCCATGGTCCGCTTTCAGGTTGCCCATACCACCCGCAGTTGCCATCTGGGCAAGGGTCGAGCTCGACAAACGACTATTGGCTCGTCGGAGATCAGGAGAATGATATGCTTTGCTGGTGGGTCGTGCTTGAGATCCATGACTGAATGCGGGAGGACGCTGGACGGGCTCCGGAGTCTGGAGACTCCTCATCGCTTCCAAGCTGTGCATCGGCGGTGGTGGTGAGGTCGTTGCGTCGTCATCAGAGCTGCCTTGCTCGGCGGATGGCATTCGGCCTGGAGGACCGCCGCGAAGGGGAAGCTGTAGTCGCTGCGGCGAGCCACCGGGACCACTGTGCTCAAGTCGCGAACCAAGGTTCGGGTCTGATGTGTTACGCATGTGGTGAGGTTCGCGCATAGCCTGCGAATTATGATGTTAGTGTTGCAAGCGCATCCGGGTCTTAGTAGAGAGATGAACGTACCGATTCGTCCGCGAATCCAACCTTCGGCCTGCTTCCGCTGCCAAAGCTCAACCTGTTACTGGAACGACTGGCACTGCGAGAATGAGATCTGGTGCCGTCTTCCAGTGCATTCATCCTGGTCCCCGTCGCTTCTTTAAGACGTTTCCGCCACTCCCGTTCCGCCCAATTGGAGCTACTCTCTTCAAGTATCAAATTCGTGATATCGAGGAGTTCGAGATACCCGTACTTCTTGTGCTTCGGCATGGCAAACATAAGAGAGCGAGGATCCAGGATACTTGCGACTAGTTTGCCTGGACGGCCATACAGGGCAAATGTGTCCCAGGCGGGGAACAAAAAGCGAAGCAGCATTTCGAAGCCACTCACGGCAGGGTGGACCTCAGGCATGATGAAGATGAACCCTTCGTTGGACGAAGGAGGATCAGCGTGTACTGTGACATGGCCTTCAATTTTGAGCAATGTGGAAGCGTCCACCAGGGACTTGGCTTGGGGATAAATGGCATATGCCGAAAAGGCGTCCGTGATAGTTGCAATTGGCTGAGCCTTCTTTTGCTTCTTTCCGTCTTTCCTCGTGTCATAGAACTTGATGTCTCCCTTGAGAACGGGGCCATGAGAGCGGTCGTAAGGGGATTTTTTCTTGTATTCCTTTTGCATCTTTTGAAACTCTTTCTCGTCTGGCGGAGAGATAACACACCAGCAACGACGCCAGGGTACGCCGGCGCCGAACCGAACTCGGACCCACTGCTCTGACTTGAACTTCGTCCTTTCCATAATGACGTTGATATTGTTGAGGTTCTTTCCCCTACCGGCGATCAATGCGCCAGTATACGCCTCCTGAAGAGTGGAATGCTCATAAATGGCAAGGCGAATTCCGGCTGTCCATTGTATCAAGGAATGGTGCGAATTAAAATGGAGCAGATATCGATTTCTGCCTGCGGTGGAGATGCTGAGAATGTTCTGCAGTGGTTGCTCGTCATTGGAACGAGTTGGCAATGATTCAATCTGAAGAATGCACAATAGAGAAAGGCGTCAGTATTGTCCAGGTTTCAAGCGAGGGAGGCTGCACTCCACTTCATCCTATTGTTTCATCCAGCCGCATTTTTTCCCTCTCAGGCCTTGCGGGATTTGAGTTGGGGGGGGGGGGGGGGGGGGGGGGGGGGGGGGAGACCATACCATCTTGATTGAAGCATCCGTAAGGTTAATAAATTTGGGTAATACTTCGCCATCTTCGCCGGCGGCATCCAGCTCGGCCGCGTCCCAAAGTGACAAGACTGTGCCCACAAGTTGAGCGAAACATTCGGTCCATGTTCTATCCGCATTTGGTTTGCCCTCTGTGCAGCAGAAAAAAGATCAGTAATGTCCTGTGGCGCAAGCAAAGAAAGGCCAGTAGATAGGAATGAGAGAAGACTGCTTCGAGTGTGACATACGGGTATTTTGATCGTCTAATTTGAGGAAGTAGCCCTCCTGGTACAGCTTGTTCGAATGGCTGTTGAGCAAGGTGAAAATAGGATGGAGCTCGGGAATAGTATCTTCGTTGATATCCATGAGGGGCGGTTGGTAGGCCTGAATCATGGACAGAGGCCGCGAGGATCTGCGTCGCTGCTGCGATAAACTGTTGCGTGGAGAGCCGTCTAGGGAACTTCCATAATCCGATCGCGAGGGTGGTGTAGCGGGTGGTCGTGCACAGTCAATGTTGTGATTAGGAAAGGGATCCGAGTAGTGCCTTTGTTTGCGAGTGATGGCGTCGCGATCGTTCGGGGGTGATGCTGGTGGGGACGGAGTCTTTGCACCAGCAGAGAACTGGGACATGAAGGAAAGAACTAGAGTCGTGGAGAGAAGTCAGTTATTAGGTATGTACTGACGTAGTCGTGTTGGCTCGAGGTCACGGTAAAGTACATAGCACATGCACGCAATTGGCACATGTACATGGGGGCAACTCAGCCCCTTGCGGTAGCGCGAAAAGCTGCGGGTCTGACTGATCAATGATGGGAAGAAAGGAGCGATGGGCGGTGGCCAGTTGCTGGGGGCGGCAACTTGCGATGCCCAAAGAGGCACGAGGAGAGGCACAAGCCAATCCTGCGCGTCGCCCAAGCAGCGAAGGACCCGGGGCCGCAACCATTCCATACTGGCGGCCGTCGTCGAATGGGCTAGCAGCTAAGCAGATGCGACGACAACCCCCCGAAGATCGCCTCAGTTCAAAGTTGCACTCGCATCCGTAATGACGCCTGGATCCGTTGAACAGATCCGAGCCGGGGATATGCTGAAGCCTGACATGGACAGTGCATGTCCTCATTGGCCCAGTCTGCCGGTGGGCTGAAGTGGAGTCATGCGTGATTGGTGGCTGTGAGGGGACGGAAGCGAAAAAGGGACAACCAACCTCGATTACGGCCCATGTTTGTGTCGAAGTCGTGACACTCATAAGCAAGCCAAGGCAGAACGATGAGGTACAACGGCCGAGAAGAGGACGGAGAGAGAACGTGAAGTCGACAGTGAGCCGCCGGGTCGTTCGAACGCGACGGGGAGAAACCGAGTCAACGAGGAGATAGCCCAACCTAGTCCGTCAAATGGGATTTTAACGTCCTTGCCGAATCGGCAGGCCAAGGTTCGTTGCCGGCAATAACCAATGCTTGCTATGGTTGTCCACGCACGGTACGAGATGGCGTGAGTGCAGGCCGCGGAATCGCAGACGATGGAATGTGGACAGGCGTCGGGTCGGGCAACCGGGTTGTCTGGTCAATTTGCTGGATTGTTTGCTTGACGTCGATGGAGTCGAGTAAAGATCTGGAGCAACAGTGCTGGATGACAATTTCAGAGGGGAGGAATGCACGTCTAGAAGAAACTAATGCTGGGGATATGCAAAGCTTCTTGTACAATTTTGCCAATTGCTTAGTCCGTCCGAAGACCGCCAGCACGGATATAAATCAAGGTCTACGGAGTACGGATCGAGCTGCAGTTCCCAGTTCCAAGTGTAATTGACAGGCGGCGGGATATCAAGGGGGGGTGCGACGAGCGCAAGTGGGTGTGTGGTGCGGCGCGTGTGGCAGTAATAATAGGTAAATGCGGATGCGTCGGACACCGAACAAGGAAACGCGAAGTGAGAGCCAAGACTTTTCTGCGGACCCCGACCGGCGACGACATCAATGATCAATGATCACGCACAGTGGGTGCAGTAGAAGATGCAATTACAGAGTACAGGAGCTCTTACATACTCGAGGGAGGTCCAGTCGACGACGGACATAAACACACATGTGCAAAAAAGACGGAAAAGGTAAGAGAAAAGACAGAAATATCAGTAGAAAGCGATAGGCAAGACGCAAGACGCAAGAGGGCGAGAAGTGGATAGAGAAAGAGGAGTTGAGTACATACAAAGGACCATCGCCAAGAAACAAAGGCGGCGTACGGACGAGACGGTCAAGGTTTCTGGCCGCGGTCTCGTGATTTTCTCTTTTCACCTTTTCTTTGCTTCAAACGTGGCCCTGCCAATGGCAGTAGGCATACTGGTCTAGGTGCACCTATTGCATTGGAATGAAAAGGAATTCACAGACGCACTGGCGGGTCTTAAATTTTGAGGCTCATGTCGAGACTCGAGATAAATTGCAAAGTCGCCTGTCTTGGAGCAACGTTAAGAAAGCAGAAGTGGCGCGGTGCTATTTCTCTATGAGATAAGCGCTGTAACACAGAAGCCAGTTACTATTTATGTACAAAATTGACGACTCAAAACTGCCTTTGCAAGATCTAAGCTGGCGTCGACGGGGACGGCAATTGCAAACTTAAATGTCCCGAGACGCCCGACCTCAGTTGTCAACCTCAATTAGGTGCCGATGCCAATCGTCCTTTCTTTGGTAAAAAGGGGATCTCGTTTGGTGTAAGGGCAATCCAGTACCTACCTACCTACCTAGTTCCGTCGACAGCGCAGAACGGTCGCGCAAAAAAAAGAAGTCCTTTGTCTATCGCGCCTTTGAGGTCTGGTGGGCTCTCTCCAATGTCGGATCGTCTACCGAAATTTGATTTCTGGTACCTTAGGTAGGTAGGTTAGATGTTGCGTGGCAGAACTGGAACGAACTACGTCAGCGCATAACAGCGTTGAGGCTTGTTGGGCCCGAAGTTAGAATAGGTAGTGTCCGTCTGTGCAAAAATCGTGCGTAAATTGTGTCAACCGTTCGCGGATGGCGGCGCCACGAGTTGCTCTGATGCAAGGGCAGAGCTTCACTCGAGAGTCGATAGTCGTCACAGACTATGTACTCCGTAATAAGCTGGCTGCGAGCCGGGCGATGGGCTTTTTTTTGTCCCACCCCCTGGCAACGAGAAGTCTGTAGATTATGACACCAACAAGGCGCAGGCACATTTATTTGCTCACTGCTGAGTCCTGACTCCTGAAAAGTATTGATGAAGGTTGCTTGGTGATGCGCTTGCACCAAGAATTGTATGTAGTGTCGTTCCGCAGACCACGAGGCAGAAGGAGCCCTGCTGCCCGATGACCAGGTACAGGACTAGGGGGGACAAGCGACTCCGAACAAGAAGAGTCAAGACTTCAAGACATCGTAACACATTTCCATAGGTACATTCCCATCCAATAATCCGCTCCAGCCTCTGTCATCCAGCGCTTGCCGGGCGGCTCGCGATGCGACGAGAGGAGTCGCGGCGCGTAGTTTGCCAACCCACCGTCGTCATCCCGAAACTATATCCACGCCCCGAACAAACTCCCTTTACTATGCAACAACTCGCAGCGCGGAGCATCTTCTGGCCCCATCGGATAGGCCAAGTTTCGCCGACTGCCAAAAATGCACACGCAGTGAGTCGTGACACATGGTTTCAACTTTCAAGGGTTGGCGCTTAATAAAGCACTAGACACAGGACAGATGTAGATACAGAGTGAGTCCTGACCACTCCAGGGATTCGGATGAAGTTGGCATAGAAGTGCCTGAAGACATATCCCCAATGTTTGACCCCTTGCTGCGCCATCGTCAAGTCATCCGTCAGTCATAAGCCCGCCAAGCCGCAATCTTGATTCTGACACATTTGCCAAGGGATTACCATCAGGCCGATGATGCAGTCTAAACGAAGGCGGAGGAAATGCGGAGCGTCGCGGTCAAGCCACAATGAAAACTCCGGTAAGAGCGTCTTTAATGAGCAAGCTGCGCTGCGCCGCCTGGCGTCCACTCGCGCCCGCTGTCTTCGGAGTAGGTAATAACCTTGGTATACCATGTCCGCTCGCGGCAGAGGTACTTTCCGTCCATCTTTCCAGGCACAAGACTCAAGGGAGGCTTAGTTTGTTATTCGGGCGCTGGAATCGCTGGTTCCAATCGCGGGGTTGATACGAGATGGATGCCCCGGGCTACGAAGGATACCGCGGGAGGCAGACCGTAGGACGCTTGGCGGCGCAATAAAAAGCCGTCGCGGAAGGCTTGTAAGTTGTGCGGCATTGAAAGTGATGCCGTGTGTTGGAATCTTGCGCCAAATCGATTTGCTGGTGAAGACCACCCGAATCAGAAGTTCAGAATTCACATAATCTGTGTGTCGTTAATGGTCATTCTTTTGGTCGTCTACAGACGCGGCTGACCGGAGGCTGGCGGCCAGTGCCGTTGCGTCAATCATGGTGAGCTTCCGTCCTGGGTTGGCGCCACCGTTTTATATTTGTGATGCTTCAACTTGCACCCCGCTACCCTCACGAGTCACGACTCACCGGCACCATTTATGTATGAATAAATAAATAAATAAATAAATAGGTAAGCTGTTCGGTTTGCGGAGAGAGCAGAGGGCAGGATCATGAACTGAAGTCTGAGAGCCAGTAAGGTTCGTGAATATTCAAATGTACGGAGTACATGCACATAATTCTCCGTCATCATTGGATGATGTGGCTGAACATGGAAATTTGATGCCAAAGGTGGGGGTTAGAATCACGGAACGTTAGGTAACGAGAATGCTTGGATTGCGGCAGCTCTGGCACATTACGTAGACGACTGCACGCGCGGGAGTCGTCATTCTCAGATATTCGGATCCGATTGTCCATCATGATATCTTTGATACCTCCACGCTCAGAAATCCTCGCATCGTCCGACAAAGCTTTCGAGCCCCCTTTGTTACTCGCACCCAGGTACATACGAGGCTGCAGCTGGAATGCGCACGTCACATCCCCCAACACCCGTGGCCATCTCAAGATACCTTTCACGACAACCTCAGCTTCCTGACCCGCTACGGCGGGGCCGTTGCGAGAGATTGTGTGCCCTACACTCGTCCTCAGAGTCGTCCAAAGACAACAATCAAAGGGCAAAATCTCGCAATCTCCCCTTCCGATTCGAGACAGGCATTGGCCGATATGCCAAGCGATCTCAGAGGCCCTTCCCGCCGCCATTCACTTCCCCTCCGTCAGGCTCCTTTTCAGATCCGCTGAGCACGTATCATCAAAGTCGAGACCGTCGGGAGCGTCCGGGCTTCGTAAACGGGCAGCTCATCAAGGGGCTCACAAACGGAGACGATGCCGTCTACGCGAGCGACTTCTTTATATGCGCCAACGACGGCGTGGGAGCCTGGTCGACGCGCCCCCGTGGTCATGCCGGGTGCGTGAAAAAATAGTGCTGAGAGAGAGACCGACCAAGCTGAACATATGGATTAAATCTGCGGAGCTAACCACCAAAGATGCAGGTTGTGGTCGCGACTGGTGCTACATTTCTGGGCTTCCATCGTGGAAGAGGACATTGCTCGATCATTGACCATGAAGACTCCACATGTGCCTGACACGATCGCCCTGCTCCAAACAGCGTACGAAAAGACGCTCGACGCTATACTCGCTCACGATTGGCAAGGCACCACAACGACGTGCGGCGCGCAACTACATTACAGACTCCATGATGAAGAAGGCGAGACATCCCATGCGCCTACGCCGCTCCTGCTGGTGACCAACCTCGGAGACTGCCAAGTCATGGTAATTCGGCCCCGGAAGAAAGAAGTCATCTTCAAGACCAAGGAACAATGGCACTCGTTCGATTGTCCCCGTCAACTAGGTACCAGGAGTCGCGACACGCCCAAGGCCAACGCCGTGGCAGACATAGTGGACCTGGAGGTCGGGGATGTAGTTCTGGCGCAGAGCGACGGCGTCACCGACAATCTCTGGGAGCATGAAATCGTGGAGAGTGTTGTGAAGAGCATCGCCTACTGGGAATCAGGACCCTCCAAGCTTTCCCCAGAAGAAAGAGCCGGGGGTCGTCAAGGCGGCATGAAGCTTGCGGCGACTGATCTCGTCGAGGCCGCGAGAGTCATCGCCACGGATCCGTTTGCGGAGAGTCCCTTTATGGAAAAGGCCATTGACGAAGGTTTGGCAAGTGAAGGAGGTATGTACATACGTCTCCCTGCTGTGATCTACCCTGCATTGGCATTCCCTTCTTCCCTTTCCCTTGGCTGTGGATTGTCACGGCGCTTTTTCTTAACTGGTGTCGCTGTTAGGTAAACCTGATGATATTAGCGTAGTTGCTGCATTGTGTGTCGAGAATAGGTGACGGGGGGTGTTTTCCGCACGCGGTTTCCATGTGTTTAGAGCTTTAGCGTGAATATGCAATGCATCATAAGAGTGCATATACATTACTACATGGTTCCTTTGCGCCACAATGGCAGGCCCGTATCGTCAACGTGTATGCCGTTGTGATGTTGTCTGCGTGCGAGGATGTACAGGTGAAGAAGTTGATCCATACCTTCCCCTTGCCCCTCTCAACACATTTTCGCGCGACATCCCTCTCCTTCGCCCGCATCACCCTGGCGGTCTCAAAAACAGCGATACTAGCAGACCATCTGCAGCGCAATGGCAGGTTGTTCCTCAGTCCTCTATTTTCTAGCAGGAAGCAAAGAGCGGGTTATGGCTCAATACAAGCCCATCATTTTCATGCGTTCTGCTTGGAACCAGCTTTTGTCAGTGACGCACATATCTACAGGCAAGCGATTCTGCAGCCCTCGTTAATTTTCCAGTCCGATCATGGCAGTACCAATAGCAAACAGGTAGAAAGTGTAGCTAAATTTCATTTGTCTCTTCCGAATATTGAATGGAAAAAAGGTGCCCGCGACGGCGGGAAGAATAGCATGTCTCACCTAACCAGAGAGTTATACATGTTAGACCGCAAGACCTGTAAGCCTCCAGCGACACTGAACAGTGTTGAAAGAAATCCGCGAGGGTTGCGTATACGCGTGAAGTGAACTGTTATGACAATCTGTCGCATTCACGAAGCTATCTAGAAAAGAGTGAACAGCCTTACCGTGTGGTGATATACCACGTGTGAGGCCACGTACCACGTCCGCATGTGCCGTTGAGGGCAGCGGTTCCAACACTGCATGATCTCGATAAAATGCCTCCAAGTTGGCCCGAACGTTCATCTTCCCATCCCGCCTGCCACTTCCACCCCCACTTCCATCTACCTCATCTGCGCGAGACGTGCCTGGTTTTTATTACTGTACCAAACCACACGTGCTCGTCATATTCCTGACTTCAAGATTTACGGCCAAGTGCCACGAGGGCAGCCTTCTCCTCCGGGAAGTCTGCGAGGAGACGACGCCATGTCTCCTTCTTGCACTTCAGCGGGAACAAACGCGCGCATTCGTCGTTAGCCAAGGGTTGAAGAGGCGCTGATGCCGTCTGCCGCTGTTGTTGGCGACGTTCAAGAGCGGCACGAATCAGTAGGGAGTGCTCCTCGCTGTGCACGTCCACTTCATATCCAAGGTTCTCCGTCCCTGTACGACTCTCGTCGCCCCACAGCACCTCATCTGTAATGTGTACGCCAGTATCCTGTTGAGGCTGAGAAGAGGAGCTATGTGGATGGCGGATTCGGTGGGCCAATTTGGTGAGACTGTTCTTGCGGCCATGCTTGCTTGGCTCTTTTTGGTCTGCCATTTTGTACTTGGAGGAAAATTGTCTTGTCGTTGTGGTTGTGGCTGGTCGTATTTGATGCGCAAAGTTATAGTAGCGAGTCGAGTGTCTTCTGATTCCGACTTTGTCTTTTTTCTTTTGTCTTGGAGTGCAAGTCTGAATCTGCTTTGATCTGGAATCATCTTGATTTATATATCTGAGTTTGTATGTATGGCTGTGTAAACGTGTGTCTGTCTGAAAGTATATGCTTGACTGTTCGTGTTAATGTTTATTCGAACGTTTCGCCTGAAATGTATGGCTGGGTGAACGTGTGTCTGTCGGTAAGTATATTCTTGTCTGTTCGCGTTGATTTTCATTCGAACGTTTCGCCTGATCAAGCAGACCGTTCAGCAATCAACCTCCATCCATTGTAACAACATCAATATGCTTGTCGATGTCATCGATCATCCATGCCGTTCTCGAAAACCTCGCTCGCGTGTGACCCTGTAACAACTTGCGCAGACGAAGCCTCTACCCTCCCCTCAGCACATGGCTTCTGATCCTGTCGACGTGAGACACAGCTCAAAAAACAACAGTAAGTGTTCGAAAGCTTGCGTTCTTTTTGCCAGAACATTGCCCATTATCGACTTGCTTCTGTATATGCCGCAGCGATCATTCTTGATGCCATTTTAAGCAAAACTAGTCCCGCCAGAGGGATTCGCTCTTTGCGATTCTACGCCATATGTATTAATCACGACTCACGAGAGAGGACTGGGGCACAACGTTCGATTGGGGAATGCATGTGCTAGACATGATGCCATTATCAGTGGGTAGCAAGTGTAACAATTGAAGTATCGCGAGCTGTGCGCGGTCTTTTCTGGGCCAGGAAAAGGGAAAGATGGTTCATTCCCAGTTGCGGACGACCCAACAAGCTGGATATGTACATACATCCTTTTGTTTGTCCGCGGCGAACCCGGCTGGCATTATGCCATGAAGACACAGACAAAAAACGCCTCCCTCAGTAGGCCTTTTACCCTTTTCGTCTGCACGAACGGCCTGCAGAGTTTGAACAGTCGGCCCTCATCCTAACAAACCGGCTGTTCTAGCAGTATGCCATCGACGCGTTCATCGCGTGTGAGACTACCCGTCTTGACCTGATCACGGACCATCTGGAGGATATCCGCGCTGACGTGTTCGTGGGCCTAGAAGATGCTCTGAACCACGACGACGCCGTGCCTGAGAATCTAGGTCGCCCGGTGATCCTGCCATCGTCCTTCACTGGGAGACAGGCACATGCAGCAGTTATATCAGGACTCCATGGCCATGGAGGCGGTCCTGGATCTCCGGCCAGTTGGGGTTGGCCGTGAACGTAATAAGAAATGTAGGGGATACCAGGTGCCGCACAATGGCCATGGTCCATGAAGTCGATACAACTGCTGTATATGCCTGTCGGCGGTCGCTCCCATTAAAGGACAAGAGCTGTTCTGTGAAGCTAGAACCTGGCCCGTCTCACGATTCACGAAGTTGTCGCGCGCTACATATGTAGTGGGGCTGATGCTATCGCACGTGCACCAGCCTCCGATAAGAAATTTATTTTGGCAAGCTTCGTCGCAACAATTGCGCTGCGCGCATGGTTCCCTGGCAACTTTCATCGTCGAAAAAAACGCGGAGAGCGAACAAAAACCACAGAGACAAGAAAGGCCACCCATCGGAATCTGGCGCGGGAGTTCGTTCTCAATCTAAATTAATTAAAGAATCTTGATCCAAGTTTCCGAAAATGAGAGGAAAGCGTTCAAAACAGTACCGCAAGCTCATGGAGCGGTTCTGCATGACTTTCGGCTTTCGTGAACCTTACCAAGTCTTAGGTATTTCGTCACTCTATTCCCGAACATCGTCGGATCTTTGTATTAATGTTTGCCCTACAGTTGATGCGGAAATGGTGCAGGATTCGTGCCGCTTCAAGATGGAGCTGGAGCCTGCACTTCAAAGGACTGCCCACGGCAAAGTCAAGCCCAGTACGTGGCCTCTTCTAGTTCACCATATTCGGAACACCCAGTGCCTTGAATCGTTACTGACAACATACAAAAGTGATCACGCAATGCGAAATCCGAAAACTCTACGCCAAGAAAAACGAGCCGGGCATCAACGAAGCCATCGAGGTGGCCAAGTCTTGCGAGAGAAGACGCTGCGGCCATCATCCCGACGAATATCCGGAGCCACTTAGCACCCTCGAATGCTTCCAATCCGTCATGGACCCCAAAGACTCGGGAGAGAACAAACATCGCTACGTCGTCGCAAGTCAGAGCCAGGAGCTGAGGCGTATGCTGCGCGGCGTCCGGGGCGTCCCCCTGATCTACATCAAACGAAGCGTCATGATTTTAGAACCCATGTCTGACGAGAGCGTTCAGCTCCGCGCTAGAGAAGAACGCAAAAAGTTCAGAGCAGGCATCAAGCCTACTATCGGCAAGAGAAAAAGAACAGAAAAAGATGATGATGATGACGAGGAAGAGGAGGGGGCAGACCACGGCGCCCGTGAGGGAGGAAAGGACAACGAAACAGCGCACAAAGATTCGAATGATGCATCCTCGACGGGGCCAGCAAAGAAGAAGAATAAGCGTCATGGGCCAAAGGGACCGAATCCCTTGTCAGTGAAGAAGGCTAAGAAGAAGACACAAGAGAGCTCAACCAGTGCGAAGGATGCAGGGGACGCTGAAGAAAAAGCCAAGCGCAAGAGACGGAGAAGGACGAAGCCTGCTGAGGAATCGGCTTCGGCTGGTGCGGACGCGTGACGATAATTGTGCAAATGCATGGTTTTACTTGGGGAATGCTAATTATTTGATTACTGTATCTTGGGTCATGTACATGGTTTGGCGTTCATCTGGAGCGAGTCGAAGCCGGGGCGGGAGCACATACTATCACAGACTAAAATATCCTGCATGTGGAATATAAGAGGTCTTTTTTTCATGATTTCTCCTGAGGTTTTCTTTCTTCTTCTCTTTCCCGTCGTGCATGAAAACAGTCCACAAGGCATATTCGTTTCCGTCGACAAATATTCCGGCCTCTACCTGTAACCTGCCTACATGTGCGCCACTTTGAGGGGTTTGCGACTATACTCTAAGAGTTTGTTGTCCCCGCCATGTGCGTAATGTGGATTGTCTGGTTGCATCATTGACTTTGTTTCGATGCTGCCCGGATACAGTCACCAGTGTGTGCGATGGAGCCGCCTCGATGGTCTCGCAGCTCTCGCTTCAGTGGAAGGACAAAGATGATGGATCTGTCGTCGGTGGCCACTCGTAGAAGCCAAATTAGTCTTTATTTGCCAGGCATCACAGATTGTTGCATGTCTATAATGTAGGTCAACTTATCTAAGCCTGTGATTCGGAACAATGGAGACTTGTCAATCAAGATTCAAGTGTGTGCCAGAATTAGCGGCTTGAGCTGTGTCTTAGTCTTTAGACTCTTGAGTCTTGAGTCTTAGGCACTCCGGGCGTGTGCAGCCGCCAAGGCCGCTGGAAATGACCAGTCTTGCCCCCTGCTTCCCCCCGTGCAATAGGTACATACATTGTAGGTACAAGGTACCTAATGTACTGCAGGCTGTAGCACATTCCTCGGAACGGGGCCCCTCCAAACCTGAAAGACGAGCGACGATGTCACGTCGAGCACAGCGTCGCCTCCTTGCCCAGCCCCTCACATCTTCTCCAAACCAACCCGTTTTGGATGCTCCTCGAGCAGAAGAGCCAACAGACGAGGCAAGAAACTCGATTCTACTCCTCCTCTCTCGTCCCTGCCTTGGCTCCTTGACGGGAGAGAGTCCAGAGCAGGCATGGCGAGCCACAACGCCAAAGAAGCGAACAGCCCGGCCATCAAGCCTGCATCTGCACCACCAGCTTCTCCCCCTATACAGACCGAAACGGATGACTTTGGTTTGCCAATTCGACGATATCAGACTCCGACCAAAGAGACGCCGGTCGCGGCATCAGCCATTGCAAGTCCACCTGGCCAGCCCGATGCTGTGGCCGCGAACGATGCACAGGGGCCTAATGACATGAAAGATGCAGCCAGCTCGATTTCGGCAAGGCTGAAAAAAGAGGTTCCTCGGAGGTCTTCGACGCCCGCCGACAGGAAGTTTGTTAAGAACGCTGCCGGTTGTGGTAGTGATGCCGAGGATGCGCAGAGCACGCCATCGAAAGATCCTGTGAGCTCGTCTCCTCGCAAAGCAGGCAATTCAAACCCTGGAACGCGGAAACCTACTATAGCAACAGTTACGACGGCCAGTAAAGAAGTTAGCCCAGCCTCCGGCCAAGATGGCAATCAAACTCTGGCGTCCGACTCACAAACGGCGAAATCCAAATTGGAATCGGCTCAGCCTGTTGTTGAGAAGACTAATGCATCGAGAACGAAGGGAACGAATACGATGATCGAAACCTCTACTACTACTACTGCTGCTGCTGCTACCGAAGCACCGATTGCGGCACCGGCATCGACGACGATGAAGGAAGAGCATTCTGGTCAATCGAAAGCAACCCACAGGCGCAACATGAGCACCATGAGTGCAGCTAGTATTGGAAGTGCAACTAATCCGGGCTTGTCGGAATACTCCCACCAGCAGCTTCCCGTGAAAGCAGAACAACAAAAGGAAGACGACGACGAGGGATGGCAAACCATGCCTGCATTCGCAGCATACGACATGTACGATGATGACAACCGATTAATCGCTCGAGAACACAACGTCGAAGAAGACGAAAAAGACGCCTACGCTGGGCTCGGAGGAGCAGGAAAGGGCTACACGCGGGTTATAATGGACGACGACGTGGAGTCCATCACAAGCATGGACGACAACACACAGTACCTCTTCCGAGAAAGCAACGGGACAGGTCTCGCGGATGACGAAGGCCGCGATGCTGTATCACAAATGCAAGCCACAAAGGACCTCCTGACAGAAGGGCAGAGAATAGCATACGTTGGCGTTGTGAGACTGGAAATCGCCAAAATGGTGACGGAGTCGGAAAATTTAGAAGTCACCAAGAAGACAAAAAAGGAGACATCTACAAGCGCCGAGGCCCTGAAGATGTGGGGCCAGAAAATGATGATTCGTCTCTATGCTCACATGGACATTAGCGAGGCCGAACAGCTCATGATTGAGCAGTTGGCGGAACATGGTGTCGTGCCCAAAGATTTGACACCCGCGCTACACGCCAATTCCCGCGTGGACAATCCCATGGCGGGAGGAGACCGCGATTCGGTGGATCGCAGCTCGCGGTCAAGTACCATGTCGCCGGTCCCTGCATCCCGAAAGGAAGACGTCGAGAAGCAGCCAACCGCGCTACCACCATATGAGAGTGCGGACCAGGGGGGTGATCTACCAGCTGTGCAGACACCGTCTCAACTTCCCACCACGGACAAGATTGATATTGATCTCCGATGGACAGTACTGTGTGATATTTTCCTGATTCTCATTGCCGACTCCGTCTATGACGCGCGCTCTCGTGTTCTTCTAGAGCGCGTGGCTGGAAGTTTGGAGATTTCGTGGATCGATATCTGCCGCTTTGAAAAGCGTGTCACGGATGCGCTGGAGATGCAGCAAGCAGCCGAAAAGGAAAACTGGAACGAGGACGAGCACATGGAGTCTCGGAGGAAGCTGGCATTGACGAAGAGATATGTCATGATGGGTCTTGCCACCGTCGGGGGTGGCCTGGTGATTGGATTGTCTGCGGGCTTGCTGGCCCCCGTGATTGGTGCTGGGCTCGCCGCTGGCTTCACCACCATCGGTGTGACCGGCACCAGCAGTTTCTTGGCTGGTGCCGGGGGTGCTGCGATGATTACATCAGGAGCAGCAGCATCGGGGAGCTTGATAGGTGGGCGGGCGGCAAACCGGCGTACCGGCTCCGTCAAGACATTTGAGTACAGGCCGCTGCATAACAACAAGCGCATCAACCTCATCGTCACGGTATCAGGCTGGCTGACAGGCAAGGTGGACGACGTTCGCTTGCCGTTTAGTACCGTGGACCCTGTCATGGGGGACATGTATTCGGTGTTTTGGGAACCAGAAATGCTGCGGAGCATGGGTGATACCATCAATATCTTGGCGACTGAGGCCCTCACGCAAGGCCTGCAGCAGATCCTTGGAAGCACAATCCTGGTCAGTCTAATGGCTGCATTGCAGCTGCCCATTGTTCTGACAAAGCTGTCGTATCTCATCGACAACCCATGGGCGGTGTCCCTTGACCGTGCGACAGCCGCTGGCTTGATTTTGGCGGATTCACTGATGGACCGCAGCCTGGGCACGCGGCCGATCACGCTCGTGGGGTATTCAATCGGTGCCAGAGTCATCTTCTCGTGCCTGCAAGAGCTATCCAAGCGTGGCGCATACGGGCTTGTGCAGAACGTGTATCTTTTTGGCTCACCCGTGGTGGTCAAGAAGGACGAGTTTCTGCGAGCCCGAACTGTGGTAGCCGGGCGTTTTGTCAATGGCTATAATCGAAACGACTGGATTTTGGGCTATCTCTTCCGGCTGACCAACGGCGGAATTCGTCGCGTGGCGGGCCTCGCGCCAGTGGAGGAGGTCCCCTGGCTAGAAAACATGGACGTGACGGACCAAGTCTCCGGGCACATGCAGTACCGAACAGCCATGCCAGTGTTGTTAAAGAAGTGCGATTGGGTAGTGGAGAGCGAGGTATTTACGGAAATCGAGGACCCCGACCCCGAGAACCACGACGAACGACAGCGAGAGCTTATCAACGAGATTGAAGAAGCCCGTAAAGAACTAGACAAAGAAGGCCACAAAAAGAAGAGCAGTGGCCGCTTCAGCCTCTTTGGTCGGCGCAAAAAGGCCGAGAGAGCTGAATGGGAAGTATATGAAGAGTCCGCCGCCGCCGCAGCTGGCAAGGACGGAAACAAAGACACCAAGGGCAACCAAGGCAAACTAGAAGATAAGAGCGGCAACAACCACGGCATCCTCTTCGACATTGACGCCATCCGCGCTGAGCTAGCCAAGGAGACCTACGACAACGCCGACGCAGAAACAGCCCTCCAGATCAAGGAGATCAAGTCGACCCTCCCGCCCATGAAGCTCGAAATGCCTGCTGCCCCAGCTATTCCTTCTTCTTCCTCCGCCACCGCCATCGGCGCCGGACGCCCTATTTCTCTGCGCGAAACAAAAAGCAGCACAGACATGTGGGCGAGTAGCGCAAGGGGCTTCGGAAGCACCCATAGCCCATGGCACGAATCTGCTTCCTACGATGGGCGCGGCATACATGAAGAAGGAGAAGTAGAAATGGTATTCGATACCTCCTTTGGGGACTCGAATGATAGCAGTAGCCGCCACCACAATAGTAACTACGACACGGCAACGACGAATAGGGGGGCGTTTAATCGGCTTAGTCGGCCGGAGATGAAGACGTCTAGAACGGCGCCGAATATCCCGATTGTGGATCCGTGGGCGGATGTGGAGGATGAGGATTTTGGCAAGGAGCAGGAGATTTCGATGACGTTTGCGTAGATGGTCATGAATGAGTTCTGGGGTTGGGATGTAATTCGGTGGAGGGGGTAAAAATGATGCACTGATGCAGGCGTGGATGTTATCTGACTTCTTTCCTTCTTTGCCTTTCCGTCTTTACTTTTGTTTTCTTTCCCCTTCGCTCTTCCACTTTTATCTTTTCTCTCACCTCTTTTACACTTTTCTGGTGTTGAGGTTTTCTTTTCTCTTTTTCTGTTTCTTCCTCTTGGATGCACTTTTCTGCGGAGACACGTCTGGCGTTGGTGGCTCATGTCGGGGGTTTTTTTCTTTCTCTTTACTAATCATGGCGGAATAAGTATACACTGTGAGGGGAGAGACACTTGCGCTCACACAGTATTCGGTCATTAGCCTGTTTGGGCGTAATGGCGTGGGGAGATGCAGAAGCCTAGATGGGACCATACGGCATACATGCAATAAGTGTAGCTTTTGTTTTGTTGGTTCCTCTGCCACTTTTCTGTCCTGCCCCTCTTTTCTATGATTATGAACGCGCAGGGTGTTTCAAATTTTACAAGTTGGTCGCTTGGTTGGCAGGTAGGCTCTGGATTGGATTCCAGTAGGAATTATGGGTGAATGCATCACGAAGATGAGAAGCATATGGATAGGGCCGGCAGCGTAGAGGTGCGTTAGGGGCGCGGCGTGGTGTTGAAGCTGTACGATAGGATGCGAGAGTTTAGGAGAGTGGCGTGTTCAGCATGGCTCTGAAGCAGAGGTACCAATATAGATATCGTTGGTAGCTTTGAACTGATTTGAGTAAAGTTGCTGGATCGTGACACTTGAGTTGGTGAGTGAGTGAGTGAGTGAGTTGGTACATAAGCTGCGTTCATCCTTCGAAATGGTCGTGACGTCTAAGTTTGACTCGAGTCTTGGATTGAGTATCACATTTTTTATGTGGTGTGTTGAGGCGACTTGCAGTTGTATCGTGACGATCCTTTGAAATGGATGAGTTGATGAAGTTCCAAGTAGGTACACACCTACATAGGTATGTAACCTGGCTTTGTCAAGACAATTCGACTTACTTATTCCAAGCGGATCGTGAATTAGACTTGGATAATCTCTTGTGGTATCTTAATGCTTTTGACTTATCGTGCTCGCAGACATTGCTCTAAACGCTTTATGATATGAGTGGTGTAATCATGTATATGCACGTATGCACGTATGTACATATGTACATATATGTATTGTAATTTGTAGTGAACTTTGACTTGAATGGGAGTCTATTTTTAGCACTGGTCGCCGAGGACTCCATAAACGTGCCCTTGGCATTACACCGCGGAGGATCTACGCACCAATCAAAATCATCAAATTGGTGGAGCCGCATCCAATTCATGGCATCGGTAACCGGTTGTGGCTCAGGAAAGTGGGGGCTGCGGGGGTTGCCGCCTTTTGGTGCGAGGGTCCGTTGTCGGGTAACGGGTTGGGCCTTCGAGAGTCTCGACAAACTTATCTGCCATCCACCCCAGTGTGGTGGTGCCACAACGCACGTGTCTGGGTCCCGGACATCGGCACAGGGACGGTGCAACATGGACCTCCGCTGTAATCATGGGTTACGTTGGTTGTGCCGTCGTGTGACTGAAGCTGACATTTTTACAGTCCGCCATGTCAGGCCCGTGTACTCTACCACTGCCACCGCAACAAAACGTTTCTGCCTGTCTATTTACCGAGTCTTTTGCTCTGCTCTGACCTGTCTCCTGGAGCGTAGAGCGTATAAGCGTACGTAGCCCGTTGGCCCGTTGGAGGACAGTGTGCATGACGCTGGACGCAGTGCTTGGCGTTTTGGGTTGCAATCCTGAAGGACGAAGGTGTTGGTTGGTTTGCTCTGCGTGCGTGACATGGTGTGATTGAAATCACTCATCTTGGCGGCTTTTCTTTTCACCCTTCCTTTTTTTTTCGGTTTCTCCCACCCCTTCCCCTTTCACGTTTTGTGCGGCAAACTCTGCACAATCTTTCCACATGTTTGCTCTGTTTGAACCTACGTGGAGGCGCATCTGGAAGAGACACTAGGGACACAGGAGTCAACGAAAAAGGAGCACCAGAGGTTAGTTTCGATATCGTTACGAGAGACTGCACTGCCAGGCGCCTCTGGACGTCAAAGGCACTTGGGCAAGCCAAGACGAGCTCGAGGCCAACAAACACAAGGACAGGGCGATGCCCTCCCCGCGAGACGACGGCTTCGGCCACCGCGCCAACGACACTCCCGTATTTGACTTCTCCAACACATTCGGTTCAGGAACACCCGAAAGCTGGAGACAGCGCATTCTGACGCCCCAGGCCAACAACTTCTGTATCAAGTACATGATCACCGGCACCTGGCCCGACATCCAATACATAGAGTGGTTGGCCAGTTCGAGTCGTGGAGCATCTCCCGACCACGCTGAAAAGCAGATTGATATTCTGAACATTCGTGGTGATCACGCCGGGGGCCCTCAGACGGACGAGCCAAGTGAGAGGAAATGGCTGAGTCGGCGCGACGATGGTATGTTGCTAACAGCCTTCTGGGCGTTCCTCCTATCATTTCTCTGCAGCCTGTCTTTTTCTCCGACTATAGTTTGGCGAACCATAGTTTTAAGATCCATGGGCTGATACTGTTGACACAAGGCGCCACGGGGCAGCACCTCATCTGCATCCAAATCCAGTCCTGGCTACAAAACACCCGCGACCTGCCCGACAGAGTCGGACGCCAAACCCGCAACGGAGCCGGCGAAGTTGGCAGTGACGCACCGTATGGCCGGCCAGGCGACTACATGAGTCTCAAGATAAAATGGTCCAGACAAGAAGAGGTTCTCCGCGAGGGTACCTCCACGTCCGGCCTTTTCACCGTGGCGGAGAACCCAGACCAAGAACCTGTGAAAGGAAAATGGAGTCAAGAGATCGTGTCGCAATTCGACTCGGCTCAGAACAGAGGCACAGAGACGTCGGTGCCAACGGCCATCTACAACCCTTATGGCGGCGGCGGCATCGCGACTAGCACAGCGACGCCTCCTACGCCCCCTTATCCGCCTTCCGATCTCTTCCCCGAGCCGTTCGCTCTTCCTTCTTTTTCTTCTCCTTCCTTTCCTTCTCCTTCTCCAACGGTCGACACGGGGCCTAATCAAACGGACGATGACTCGGCGGATGCGTCCTCTATATCAACGGGTGCTATTGCCGGTATAGCCGCCGGATGTACCATCGCTCTCATTCTTCTTTTCACCGCGGTCTGGTTCTTAGTTGCCCGGCATCGTCGTCGCCGCCGTCATAGGCCTCCTCAGCAGGAATCTCCGTCGAACGACAAGGCTACTGCTGCGCTCATGGACGAACGCAGGATTAGCACCACCCACGTCGCGCAGTCGGTTCAGTCGCCGCAGTCTCCGCATTCTCCGCAGTCACCCAACTCCGGTCATCTTTCACCAGTCGTACCCATCCGGCCCCGACAACAGAATGAAGAGTCTCCCCGCGCGGCGACAGCCAGCTTTGCGGAGCGGGGTATGACACCTGAGGAGAGGCGGCGCTGGGAAGAGGAGGAGAGGCAGTTGGATGATGAGATTGCACGGAAGAACAATAGTCTTTGAAAGGGTGCGAGTGGGTTGCACGTGTGACGCGGTGGAATTGGGCACTCATCAGAGAAAGGACGATTTTGGTTGACGTGGGCTGCTTTTTACCAAATAATGCATCTCGAATGGAATTCGGCGCGGGTTGCTCCTTGTTGAACCGACCACACCTTGTGGAGTGTGTGCTGCTGCGCTGCATCATGAGTTGTGGACAGCCGTGCTGGTCGTATTCATCGAAGACTTCGAAGCGCGGCATCAGGCAACTTGGGGTACTCGAGAGTGCATTGCATTGCTGCCTCATCCTCTCTTTATGCAACCATGCCCATACGCGTCAAGTAGGCAAAAGCAAGGCCAGTGATCCGTAGATCACAGTGATATACTAATAGCTCAAACTTAATCGCACACTCCTATCCCAGACAACGTAAATTCTGCCTTCGCTTCTCCTCTATCCCTCTCCCCCGGCCAAATCCACGCAGCACGCCAACATCTAAAGCCAGACAGAAATCAATGGCTCAGCGTTTGTCCCGCGCGACAAACACATGCACCTAGCCACGCGAGAACCACCGTCCTGCCAGGTTGCTAGCGATAGCACCCGCCAAATTGGTCGTTCCCAACGCACTACCCGCCAAATTGGACGCCTGGCCAAACTTGTCGCAGCGCGAAAACGCCAGCGTGTTCATGATAGTGAGGACAAGCGCGATGACTGAGTGATGGTCAGCATCCATGCATTTTCACAAGCCTGAAAAATAAGAGGATCAAGCCAAACAAAAGGGGGAAGATGAGAAGGAATGAAAACTGGCAAGACCAAGGAGGAAGAGGAAAAAGTGACATACCAACGAGCGGCAGCCACAGAAACTGCAGCCTGACCACCGCCAAAACAGCCAGTAATATCCACAGCAAAGGCTGCACATACAGCGATAGCCAGAAGAAGCGACTGTCCGTCGCGTTGACCACCTTGGTGCTCGGGTCGCTCGACTCAAACACCCACTTGGACTCGCCCGTCTGGACGTCTACCTCGTTCCACCACCGTAGGCCTACAAGTCTGCGCCCGGCGATATTCTTGAGGTAGTAGAAATCTGCAGCGAGGAGAAGAATGGTGATGATGAAGATCATGACCCTGTGAGCTATTAGTACCGTTGTTTTACCGATGATTGCTGTCCTCTTGACTCTGCCTGGCCTTCCAACTTTCGCCGTGTCTTGATAACGAGGAATAAATGGGAGGGGAAGCGACATATACGCACATGCTTGAGCTGACCCAAAGGCCAAAGAAGTAGACTACAACGCTTGCTAGAAGGGGGAGGTTAGCCAAACATGTCAAGCACTCGGGCAGACAAAGCTTCAGCTGAAGCAGCTCAAAACGGCTTCTCTCTCTCTCTCTCTCTCTCTCCATCTCCCCTGTCCCTGTCCCTTCGGCTTTTCCCATACTCTGATTCTTTCTCCCCTCTTCTTCTCCTCTATCATTATTGTTCTTCCTCCTCTGCACCTTCTGCCTCCTCCTTCTCCAAAATAAAAGGTGACATACATATTCTGAAAGCCAAAAACGTTAGCAACGTAATAGGATGCGAACTCAGTCGCCAGCTCAGCGTGCCGGGCACCGTCTGCTGCGCCTGCTGCGGCTGTTGCTGCTGCTGCGCCTCCATCTCGAACCGCAATCTGTCGATGGCTCTCTTTCTTGAGGCCTGCTAGCTCTGGGTGGAGGGAGTCGGGATTCTGACTGCCAGGATATATGATGAGCGGATAATTCGTATGGTCAGAGAGTCGGAGTACTCCGTAGACGTTCGGGTCGGTCGGACGAAAGGATCAGGCGCCCGCGCAGGACAACGTGGGAAGTAAAGTTGTGAGCTGTCGTCGCCGCCGTCGATGTCGTTGTCGCTTGTCGTTGTCACCCGTACACGTTGACACCAGGCACGTCGAGGTCCAATGCAGCTCAGCGATTGGGCGGCTGGATGACGGGGCGACGAGCTAAAGTGGCCAGAGGACAGGTTGTCTCACGTGGGAGATGGGATAATCCGATCCGGCTGCCCCATACTTGTGTCCGGGGCATTCCCGCGATACCGAGGTACACATGCATGTACCTTACTTCATGCGAGTCACAGCCTTTTTGCTGAATATGTACCTACTACCATAGTTGTGCAACAGTAGGTAGTGAAAAACTCCTATTAGTTTAGGGGGCTACCTAGGTAGGTGTTAGCTAATGGTATTTGCAATGGTACGTCGAGTAGCTGCCGATGGTACTCCGTACAAGCTGCGATTGCACGTGAGGGTACAGAGTAGGTACATGAGTCAGGACCATTGACGGTGTTAGAACAGGAGGTACATACCTATGTACATAGGTATGGAATGGGCTCCTTTTGTGACTAAAAAGACTCTTCCATTCCCGCCTGTAGATGGCTTGGTTCTACACAATACAATCACAGCTTGTGTCAGAGTTATGAGCCCGGGAAGTCTATACTAGACTCCCCTGTAACTTCTGTTACCTGTATTCACATCATCATATTCATCTTTGGACGTGGTTGTCCAACTTCTTTCTTTTGTCTCACAATTTCCTCGATCGCCGAAATGGACAAGTCAACCGCCACTACTGACAATTTTCTCGAACGTGAGCCACTGGGGTGAATGGCACGACACTCTGCAAACGGTCTGCGACAGCCAGTTGGTCTGGCACAAGTTTGATCCGACAACTCCTTCGACAAGCGAAAACGACTTTTTCGTGACTCCAGTCATGATGAGCGCGGAAGAATGCTTCAAGGTCGTCTGCGCCAATACCAAAGACAACATGGCCGATCAAGATTCAGACAGAAAGAATGCACTTGACCATTATCATAACGAATTCAGGCTGCAGCGAGAAACTGTTAGGGTCAAGCAAAGTCGATTGCACGCCGTCCGACGTTGAATCGCTACCACCGTTGACCCGACCATGCTTGAAATCGTTATAACAATGGTCCAGTGCCGTCTTTCTGTTTGGATCTTGATCGGCCAGGTTGTCCTTGGTATTGACGTAGAGGACGTTTTTGGAACACATTCGGGAAAGGCACCGCCTTTACGCAGGCTGCGATTGATTTCACGGGCATGACAATCGTCGTCGTCCCGTATCGTCAGCGCCGACAAGCTGTATGACTCTTTCTTCTACTACTCCGCGCGTATGGCCGAGAAAGGACGGCTACAACGAATCTTCGCGGACAAATATCTCTAGTGATTACGGCGCACAGCCGGCGTCTTAACGATTGTTATGCCCGGGTCTTCCAAGTACGCAGGTGCGATGACCGTTACAAATAGCAGGGACTTGCCACCTCCTGTCGGCAGCACGACGACAAGCGCTGGGTCTGTGTCGTTCATGATTCTCTTGAGCGCCTGCCCCTGTTCGGGAGATTTGTATGCTACCGACGCCAGATCAACCAACAATGGGCTACACGCTCTCAGCCAATATCTGGTTGAGAAGGACTACCCGGAACTAGAAGATGCGCGCTCGGCCGTTGTAGCACATCAGCGTCTCGAGAATTTCATCAATCATGTTAAGCAATTTGGGGGCAGAATGTTAGAATGGTGGATGACAGTCTACAGGCATTTATTCGGCATTCAGCCCATGCTTTCGTGGACATCTCTCCTGTACCATCGTTTCTATCGATGGCGAAGTGAAAGATGTCTTCACTTCTCGACAGCAAGTCCGCCAAAGCATGGATTGATATCTCGGCGCCATAGGCATTGAATCGAAGTTTTTGCTGCAGATGAATGACATCTCTGCGATTAATCATCAGTTCCGCGGTTTCCCCTTGTATTTTGCCTGGCTGATAGTCGAGCTGCCTTGGACTTCGTTTCAATAAGTGACAGTACAAATTGCTTCCGACTTAGCGACCGGAATGTGCTTGAGCTACATAGCAGGATTTTAACAACGCACAATTGATGGAGAGTCTTGATGCGTTTGCAAGCGCTTACGCTGACGCTGTGTTGGTGGTATTCTTAGGCAGCGAAGATAAGCACTGGAAGCATTTCGAAGAAGTAAACCATCATCGTCTCCACAAAGTCAGCGTGGAAAAGGTGGATTACCTGGGAATCATATGGAGTACCCCAGGTTTTCCTCCCTGCACTAGGGTTTTTCCCGTGCGGTTTATGTAAATAGAGGTACTAGACATTAGGCTCGCCTAACTAGCGTAAATTATTATTGTATGGAGTACCTGAAGCGCCGTGTAGATCCGCAGTCCAGCGCCTCTATTACAGCCGTGTCAATTAGGTCCAGAGTGAATTATTTACTAGTCGGCCTGAATCACCGGCAGTACTGCTCATCGACTGTTCAATTTTGGTAACATTGACTAATATACACATGTCGTATCATCCTCTCAGGCTCCAGCTGCCATGAAAACATCGTCGTTTACACAGCTGTAAATCGAAGCGTTCAAAACTGAACTGAAGAAAAAGCCTAAATGCTGCCCAAGGTACTAAAAGTGCCAAAAAAAATGTAATTGTAGCAAATCCGTTCGTCTTATCATTAATCGACTCACGTCAGTTGTGGTCAATGAACGCGTGTGCAATGACTATGCATTAGCCCACGCCTCACGATACCCGACTTGGCCGCCGAGAAGAACGCTTTCTCGGCCGTTGATCCCCCCCTTCATCATGGAACCTTCCAGTCCGTTTGCGAGAAGAGTTAACTTGGCATTGGACTCTGGGAAAGGCCATCCGTGGCACCGGAGAAGTCCTAAGCACCTTTTCCGCACGAGGAAGGCCACGATCCCTGAGGCGCCCGAAATCTAGATAATGGCCCCCTCCCAAGTCCATGTATGGGCCGATTCCATGATCGGAGGCAGTATTCTGCGCCTGAGAAGTGATTGTACTGTATCTGTGAGAACGGAGGACACTCAAAACTGGGTAGTCCTGTTTCTTTTGCTGCGCTTTGGTGTCGAACGGTGCGGTGTTTTGGATGGAACGATGGGGTGGTTGCTCTGCTGCGTATCCGTTTGACAAGCTCAGACTTCGAGGTTTACAGGGCTTTGATCGCTTGGCAGCGAGCTCCAGAGTCGTTGATATCTCGTCATGTGGACCTAGAACGTCATGCCGTCTTTTCGCCCACCGAGAAGCATCGCACCACGTCATGTCCTGGGCTGTGGGCTCCAAGGCCGTTGATGTCTCTCCACAAGGACCTGCTGCACCTTTTGGCTGTTTCGCCCACTCAGAAACATCGTTATGTGTCATATCCTGGGCCAGAGGCTCTAGAGTCGTGGTTGTCCTTTCACGCGGACCTGATACACCATGGCCTTGCTTCGCCCACTGAGCAGCATCATGACGCGCCGTATCCCGGATTACTGGGCCCAACGTCGTCGATTTCTCTTCATATGGACCTGCTTTCCACTGAGCACTTTCATGAGTCGTCAAATTATGGCCCTGGGGTTCCAGACAAGATGCTGCCCCGTTCCACGATCGGGGGTCACAGACCGCAACCGGAGCCGGAAAAATTGGCCAATGCTTTAGCTGGGAGGAATTCTTATGAGACACGGGCTCATATGGATGGTAGCGGCCCAGAGACAAATCGTAAGGGACGTCACTGCGATATGCAGAGGCTTTCGTCTGCGGCATGGTCGTTTCACAAGGTAGTTCGACTTGCACCCCTTTATCGACTCCGCGAGAGTCTCGAGCATCCCGCCAATCTGGGCAGCACGTGGTACCGGTCGGCTTAGTCCCAACTGGTAAAGATATAGAGTCAGTTCGGCGAACCAGATGGACTGGACACATTGCATCCACCCTCCCGACGTCTGCGGGTTGAAGCACACCCGAGTGAGATTTGCGAAAGCCATCATTGCCTAGATGAAAGTCGTACGACAACAAATCGGCAACAGCTGCAGATGTTAGACCATGAATGCACCCCCGCTTGGGTTCGGAATTCCAACTACATACCTCCTCTTTCACGCGCATGTATATCTCTATCGTGGTCGGTTCCCGCAACACAAGGCTTCATCTATATCAGATAATCAGTTGGTCATCATCGATGGCGTGCGAATATCGCTTCTCACTCTCCCTTACTCATCTCTCATCTTCCTGTGAATTTCAAGCCGCGCTTACCATCAAATGATCCCTGCGAATGCTCTCTGAAGTGAAATTGCTCACGACTTCTTTTGCGCTGCGCAACTCGTTCTTACGCCGGGCTTTCCGACCCGCTCGCCGCTGGTGATCTTCCCGGTGGTGACTCTCAACCTTGTCCGAGCCCGGCTTGGTCTTGGGGTCATATCGATCCTGTCGCGTCTTCCGTCGCGGTTTGCGGGCAAATTCTTCATCGCACTTGACTGGGCTGCTGCAGTCACTGGGCTCAGGCGTTACGGAAATGCAGTCGACCCATGGGCGCTCATATTGTTCTTGCTCTCGAAGCGGCACCAGAGTCGAACGTGCGTGTCGCAGTTCACCTACTGGATCATGGTCATAGCCTGCCGGCGATTGCTGCAAAACCGATGCCGTCAGGTCGAAGGCAAGTTTATGCGCCGTCCTCGACCTTGAATTGGCGTCATCATTATGAGTTTGTAGCGGCGTGGGGGAGGCGCCAGATTCGTCAAGGGCTGATGCATCCTTTCCAGGGCCTGTGTCTTCTGCGGCATTATCTTCACGGATACTTTCCTGGACGCGATCAAGCCAAGACTCGACAGGGATGGGTTGCATACTTGCTGACATGTCTCGCTCAACGAACCCAGTCTTCTAGCGGGTTGATGTAGTCAGGTGAGTTGAGGTTGGACGATGATCTCACTGTTTTTCTCGGCGCTGTAGATGCATGAACTTCGATCAACCGCGATATTGTGGCTCTGTTTCCGTAGCTACAGCGTGAGGTGCAGTCATGATGGTTTGTCGCGACTGCGCGTTATGGTGGTATAAGTCTATAAGACCAACCACCACAACATTCGTTGCCCCAGATACCAAGTTTGACACTCAACTCTGGGTGGAAGGGTCAATGGTCTTTGGCAGGCAGATATTGCATTGCGATGGGTAAGCGTGAGGCAAATGTTGGCTCACACAGCTGCTGACATGGTCGATGCAGGCGCAACCGCTGGACAGACAGACGCGCAGTCTATTTTCTGCTTCCCATTCAGCAGTGCTGCATTGCTCATCGTTCGCGTGCGGACATATGGGCTCGCAAGTGAGTTATTCCTCGTCGCCCTCAGGTCGAGTCATCAGGGGAATAACAACACGTTGGGAATAACAACACGAGTTGAGTCACGCAGAACGACCACCCGAGACTGAACGTCATCGTGGGCCGAGGTCAATGCTGGACGGTACCGATCGAGCGGATCACTTCCGTGGCGGGGAAACGGGAACGATGGATGAATATTCCGGCTGAGATCACGTAAGAGATTGTCCCCATAAATACCCGGTGTAGACCTTTAGGCTCTCACTGCTCAGCCAGAAGATACCACATAGATACCTTATGTAGGTAGGCACTCTGGCACTCTGGCACTGTACATACTTACCTATGTATGTGCATATTCCGTAGAAGGGAGAATTGCCGTGTTTGGAATTGTTCTCGGCTGCCAGTTAAAAGGGTCACTCATATTGTCTTACAGAGACCTACGAGCAAAGGCTCATGACATTTTTATGCCCGCATCGTCATTAACCTTGAGAGCATTTGGAAGACACAGCACAATGGCATCTTGAGATGCATGTGCATAGCATCTGGACATTTGGGTGTACGATACTCCGTACCATCGTAGAGCATGGCCACCACAGTCATAGTCTCCGTGACTCATCTCCCTCTTTGCCACCGTACAGCGATTTTGATTCGCTCCATGAGCGGTGAACAGCCTTCACATCCGGCTTGTCACGGAAATCGGGCGGCGTCAGCACCCTCAGGTCATCAGACTCCCAGCGAGAAATTTCAGTATGAATGTCTTGAAGTGCATGGCCAAGCTCTGGAAATAGACACCGCGACACAACGCTCGTGAGGAGGAGCGACCACGGATGTGTCTGAGAGGGAGAGACTTTCTCAGATACCGTTGGTGTTAATTCTCCGATGCAGTCGCGAGTGGTCCAAGTCGCGATTGATAGTCAATTGGGCCGTCGAATTTGACACTGGAGGGATGACGCCTCTATTCCAAGATCTTCACGGAGATTCTTGTAGATGTGTAAATTCCCAGGGCTTCTTCGTAAATTCTGGGCGTTCATGACTGGCATCTCTTGAACCTTGACCGGAGAGTACTGAGCTGCCTATCTTCAATAACCTAACCGAACCAATGGCTAGACCATCGCAAACAAGCGAGCGATGAGCATCTGTTCCGCTGTCGACGGCGATGAACAAAGAAGCCACGAGGTCGATTGATGCACAGTGTTTCATGCGTTTATCTCCCTTTGGCAGCGCATACCCAAGTCGCGATCGATGCTTGGCGGCAGCTAGCGCGGAGTCGAAATAGGGAATCTCTGAGCCTCATCGTTGGCCTTCGAATTCTTGTCGATTCAGAGGGTACTCTGAATTGCCTCGAAATATTTTTCCATCGCTGCGTCGCGCGGCAACAGTCTTCGACGGCCTGCACATTAGACGACTAATTTCCGGGAAGTTTGGCACGTTCCCGCAACAAAAACCACAGCAGCGAGACACCGGCGGATACACTGAACCTGAACACCGCATACGCCTTCGCCTTCGCCGATTCCATGTGAATGAGGTTATTTACCCATCTGGCTGTCGAAGTGGAACGTAACGACATTGTACACACAAAACTGACGCTTAGGTGCCTCACGATTTCACCTGACGGTGGCCATCTGCAGCTGTTCCTCCCACGGAGCAAAGCAAACAAGACCGGAAAGTAGTCGTCTGGTGTGGAGGCCGTCGAAGAGGGTTGTCGGTAGGTCGAGGTCGATATGGAGCGACCTGAGAGCTGCGACGTAGACGGAAGCCGTGGCCGTTTCACCTGCCTCTGCTTCTTGATAAGACTGTTGTACTTCTCGTACACGCTGTTCCGCACGACGCAGCGAACGAGGACGACTCTTCGAACCGGATAAGGTGACCGCCGACATTGTTGTGCATTTGGACGGAAAGATTGACGAGAGGCATGATTATGATAAAGCCCAAGCCCTTGAGCTAGTATCGATCAGTTTGTGTGTCGTGGGTGAATTGACGTTGTTACGGATAAGTGATGTTCGCGATGCCAAAATTGTGGCACAAATTGTATGAAACCTGTAGGTATCCACTTTTAAGTACCGAGGCTTGTTGCGCATGATGACAGCACCGAATAGTCAGCTCCAAATCCCCGGGCTCATTCTCTGCAATGCACGAAGGGTCCGTCACTCGAACAAGTTGACATTGATGCCCACTCCTGGCATTTCGTTTGGTAAACCCCTGCCAGACAGGGGAGACCCGGCGGTGCCGGGGTCTTGTTTTGGTCCTGCACTCCAGATATGTTTCGTCTTGGCAAGTCAAATGCATGTGCGGGATATTTGGCCGTCTTGGCTCTACGGTACATGCATGAACGCTGTTGGTGCCTACACTGTCTGGCGGCCACGAGCAGAGAAGCACCACCGCACAGATGCGGAATTGATCGCCCAGGTTTAAAGTGTCCTGAATGTACTCCGTAGACTGGTGGATGTTAGGGCCGTGTACAACACTTTTTATACGTACAACCTACCTAGGTACGTAGCGATGTGGTTGACGTCGATGTCCAACCACGAGAAAGCGTTGTTGGTAAGGCAACACAGCCCCGCAGTTTACAACAAGCCAATTGGCAGCGGGTCTCCGTCTCGGACATGTGTCTCGAGACTGGCACCCCGGCACCGGCTCGTATGTTCGGTGCGGACATCTGAGCACGCGCAGCCCAAGGCAAAGACGCTCGTGACAATAACACACGATAGTACTCCGTATGCATATGTAGGTATGTAGATACCTAGAGCGGCTATTGTCCGCAGTCCCGCACCCTTTTTCGGATGCTGTGTCGCAGGCGGGTGTTTCTGGCGGGTAGTTTCTAGCGACGCGCGGTGTGCCGGATGCAAACATTGGCTTCAGACTCGAGAGCTGCCAAGGCGGGGGACACGTGCGTACCCAAGTCAATCTGTACTCTGTAGGCTGTACGTCAGGCGTCTGTCTGGCCGCCGTAGAGCTTAGAAGTCAGCTGGGCTGCCCAAGCACTGGCCTAAACAGGCCAATCACGGCCTGCGAGTTCCTCGATTCACTACGTCGCTCGCCAGGCGCATCATCTGCCAATGTCCATCCGCCCATCCGCCCATCCGTCCATCCGTCCTGCCGTTCTGCCCCCTCAGCCTCACCTTACCTGTGCCTCTCTCGACGACATCCCTCGACGAAGTCGCACATCCAACATCGCAAGACAAGACTTTGCGACGTGGAGATCAGCACTTTTCCAAAAATTTCCCTCACAACAAAGCGCCGTCGTCGTACTTCCTTTCAGTCATGTCGAAGCTCTTCATAGGGTGAGTAACCTCTCCGCCCCTTCCCCTCCTCGCCAGTTGGCTATCACTGGCCCCCCCTTGTGCGGAATCCCCTCCACCTGACCCCAGAACCATCGTCGTCATCTGACATGGACGCCAGTGGCCTGGCCTGGCATACTGAGGAATCTACTCTTCGCCAAAAGTTTGAAGAGTTTGGCACGGTCGAGGAAGCGGTATGTACCATCCCGTTGTTTACATCATCATCATCATCATCGTCGTCTCGTCGTCGTCGTCGTCGTCGTCGTCATCGTCCGTGGTCGCGTGTAGTTCTTGCTTGCAACCCCCGCGCGCGCGCATCGGCTTCGTTCGTTTGACGTCTTGCTAGAACAACTATCATCATGTTGCATTCCTGAATATTGTGTGAATCAAATTTCTAATTCTGAGCTTTCCTGCGCAAAGGTGGTGGTCAAGGACCGAGATACTGGCCGCAGTCGCGGTTTCGGCTTCGTGCGCTATGCGCAAGGGACTGATGCCGAGAATGCCATAGCTGCCATGAACAATGTCGAGTACGAGCTCCCTTCCTCCATGGCGTGTTTCGCGTTGTTGTTTCAAATCACGGATCCGAGTATCTCGCTGGTTCGCGAAACTCATTTGCGCAATCCTGTCGGCTGACGTTGAGCTTGCCCAGATTCGACGGCCGAACGATTCGTGTGGACAAGGCATCTGAAAATGGGTCTCGTGGAGGCTACGGCGGTGGAAGAGGAGGGCCGTCTGGCTATGGAGGACGAGGAGGCTATCCCCCACAGATGGGTTATGGCCATCATCACCAGGCTCCGGGATATCCCGTTGCCCCCCAGATGTACGCGCCGGTCGCTTACGGCCGCTCATATCCCCAGGCTGGCTACGGCATGCCTCCCCAAGGTGAGATTTGCGATGCGCGCCTGACTTGATACTTCTTTTACTTCATCTTAACCCCCGTCTCGCTTGTTTCGCACCACTGACCGCATTATTGCATTAAAGGCTACGGCGTACCCCAGTATGGCTATGCGGACCCTTCGCAGCAACACCAGCCGCCACATCAAGGAGGGCGCGGCTACTAGAGTCAAATAGGAAAGCTGGTCGATATACACGCAATCATGGCAAACGATCCTTGTCAGTTGGCTGGCCGAAGCATGATTGTGAGTTTCGACATTGTGTTGGAATGCCCATCTTTACATGTAGAAACGTCTTGGTGGAAAAGCTTCACCCAAATTTGGCACTTGATGGGCGGAGGCGCCTGTGGCTCAGAGACATCCCAGCTGTCGTCAGCGGTTCTGGTAATGCCGTTCGGATTGGCCGGCCATCCGGACTATGAGTTGATATACCAGTTATGGATCTTTCATGTCTCTAAAATACCGTGTTTTTAAAATGCACTTGACTGTTGCTTTGCTTGAGATAATGTGCTGTTTTGTTTGCTGATGTTAGTTTGTTGATGTTTGGCCACTGGGCGTGAGCCGCACGCTACGTATCGCGATTTGTGGTAGCTTTGCCTAATTCTCTGTCTTTTTTTCTTTTTTTCTTCACGTCCCACTTTCCTTCATCTTTCTTCCATTATCTTTCTTTCATTCTTATCTTCTCTTCCTCCAAAATCGACCTGAAGACGAGCTGAACAGAGGTTAAACTGACGATTAGTGGGGTTTGATGATGTACGGCGTGCCAGGGGTGTAAAACGGTATCGGGATGTCGACTGCATTCATCGGACGTTAGACCCATGTGCCGGGTCAGCTCTTTTCAAAAGTACAGACGAAAATATAACAGGTCATGATTCGAATGCCTAATGTTCGAACGATGTGATGCTTGCTGCTCTACATGTACCGTCTATTCCCAGCAACCCTCGCCTTCATCCCGAACGGGCCCTTCATTTATGGAAGGAACCGTTCCCAAGCCACAAGCATACTTCATCTTTCTTTCTTCTTTTCCTATGGTTTCTCCACCACACCAAATAGGAAAAGAAAAGCGTCCTCGTGCTTCAATTCGCACCACCATCCCCCGATTCAACTTCACAACGACCCCCCTCCCCCTTCCTCAAGACATCTCACCCGCCTCGCCAAATCACTCACATGCTCATCCCCACTCTCCGCCGACAACCCCCTCAGCGCGTCATCCAAACCATACAAATAATCCCTATTCAGCCCACTCGGTCCCTCACTCTTCCAGATGTGCCTCGCCAGCTCCTCTGGATCCTGTGGCCCAACAAACTGCGCATTATCCGGGGTGCCAATGTACGCGAGTGTCTTTTCCAAGACGGGCGACCCATCCGCGGGGTGGAAGGGCGTGTAGTGGATAGAGTAGCCATTGATTTCTCGAATGTCGAGATAGTCTTTTACTTCGGCGACGTGGGACGGTGGGATGCGGTAGGCTACGCCCCAGACTCTGCTGGGGGCGGTGTCGTGGTGGTCGGTTAGGGTTTCCCAGTAGGTGCGTTCGAGGAGGGTTACGACGCGGCCGGGGGACTCGGGTGTGCCGCGGTGGTCTTCACTGATTTGGGGGGAAAATTTATAAGTCAAAGGGGGGCAATCTTTAGGGGTGAGGATGCTGTATAAAAACATGTTGATGGATGTTGATGTGGGACAAACCTGGCCTACGCGTGGTGTAAGTAAGTATGATATATGCCGAGACAAGCACATGCGCGATTCTGTGGACTATAATATTCTGGGGATGAATAATGGGATGAGCTGGGCAAAGGGTCCGGCCTACATACCTGCCAGAATCTTCTCACATAGCCGTTCACCCAGCCAGGAACTCGTCTGTCTATATAATACATACACACTCACAGGTCAGTTCACAGGTTACGTGCGCCTTATACGCCCTGCCCCTCCTCTTCCTCTATCCCGAGTACTTATAGTCAAGCCGGTGGTTCCAAGGAGCTCAAGTCATGCAAGGCCCCGTTTTCTTCCTGCCCTCAAGGAAAGGCAAAAATTCATACCAAAATGAGGCGGTGGTTTCCAGATTAAGCTCCTGTTTGACATAATCGCGTCAACTCATGCAAGCAGGGGTATAAGACCGAAATCCCCGGCGCCTCTCACAGAGGATAAAAAAGGAGCTTCGTACCCGTAGCCAAAGAGCCAGAACTCGCATAGCCCTTCTTCAGAGGCGTCTCCCGGGTCGGGCATTGCTGTGGCGGATTTTGGGGGAAGCCTGGGCGAGTAGTGAGGTTCGACGATGAGCCTCGGGTTTCAAATGTTGGTGTTGTTGGAAGTTCGGACCCAAGTGGAGTGGCTGCCGGTCTTCTC
Organism: Claviceps arundinis; assembly: GCA_018360175.1. Classification (NCBI taxonomy): domain Eukaryota; kingdom Fungi; phylum Ascomycota; class Sordariomycetes; order Hypocreales; family Clavicipitaceae; genus Claviceps; species Claviceps arundinis. Next base: position 54,305 of record SRPS01000068.1, on the reverse strand, counting down.
TCTCCTGTGGGGTTCTTGAAACGGGTCTTGGCGTTTGCACCGTGTGTCTTGGTCATGCGTATCATACGTTGACATGGAACAAGTGTATGAAGATGAGTCTCAGTCTTCAGATCTCTACTTCGTATTGCGAGGGATATGTACTACGTATTCTACGCGTCGGTGCTCTGACTTACAACGAATATTTCCGTCTCTGGGCAAGGACTTCCACGGCAGACCAAAGAGCGGCAATTACCGCGATGAACCAATCACGACTGCATGATACCTGGTACATATTTAGGAACAGTACCTAGGTATGTACCTCCTGTACCTACCGGTAGCCAGCCTTGTACTCCGTACGCTGCGCCAAACCAACCCAACCCAGGGTCCAAGAGGCAGACACAGTCAAAATGCTTGGCGCATAATCTCGTCCCGCGATCCAACGAGATTGTACAGTCTGCGCTGTTGGTCTACACATACATAATCTGCCCCGGCATCCCACTGCACACAACGTTTCTTCATTCTCGACCGTCAGCCCCGTCGTAAGCAAAAGCTCAGCTCAGCTCAGCTCAGCCCAGCCCAGCTCCTCTCGCCTAATAAAGAGACGGTCGACCAGCTGTACATAGCAGTGTAGCCCCTCCTTCACCCAAAGGCCGGCACCGCAAATCACGACTCCTTTCCGACAACGAATAAACAAAAATCAAGGGAAAAGCGACTGCGGACTCGCAACACGACGGCATTCCTGACCTAGACCGCATCGACCTGTTGATTTTCTTACTATTGTCGGAACCCCTCGCGCGCGCAACGTGACTCAAACGACGACGCGATCCAAGATCCTCCGTGGCCATGGCGTATAACAGACCCTCCAACCCGGACGCCTTGCCAAGGTAGGTGCTCTATAAACCCTTGCGAGCCTATCCCGATGGTGTATCACGGCCTACTCTGTCGCGACATTGGTTATCTCTGCTGTTTTGGGTGCGGCCTGCGCTGCTGCTCAGGGGGCGAAAAGACCAGCCTATCTACCAGCCCCCTTCAAAGAACAAGAAAGGAGGGACAAGATTGCGAGGAAACGTTATATGTAACAGAAGCTAATCGTTGATTTTTTTGAATAGGTTTGCCGAACCCGCACCAGTAAGTCGAAACACAACAAGCGCCCGCGTAATCATCCTGTTCTGTTTTGCACTCCCTCCACAGCGCAGCAGTATAGACTCACGGAGCTTGTCCCGCGCAAGAAGGAGGAAATCACGAATTGAAATCTGAACCAAGACCCGGACTGTCATTGACAAAGCGCACAGAAACCCGGATCCGCACCTCCCCAGATGCATCGTCACGACAAACCAGCTCCCGCGCCTCTCCACACGCAGTCTTCGCATCACGGCCGGCATGGAGCACCGCCACCACGGCCGTCTCCTCAGTCCTCTACCGGACGCCAAACCGGGCCACCCACCCCCCCAGCTGGGCCGGGCTCCGATCCCACCCTCCTGCCTCTATTCCGAGCAGTAGACAAGGACGGTACGTCGGGCCACCCTAATATACCAACAAAGACCAAACAAATCATACCATAATCACGTCTTCAAAAAAAGAAAAAAGAAAAATTAAAAAAAAAAAGAAACAAAAAAAAAGGTCCATATTGACACACCCACAGGCACAGGCCAACTCTCCGAACGCGAACTCTCCGCCGCCCTCGTCAACGGCGACTGGACCGCCTTCGACATCCAAACCGTCCGCATGATGATCCGCATGTTCGACTCAGACCGCAACGGCACCATCAACTTTGACGAATTCTGCGGCCTCTGGTCCTTCCTCGCCTCGTGGCGCACCCTCTTTGACCGCTTCGACGTGGACCGCAGCGGTAATATCTCCCTGCAGGAATTCACGGATGCGCTAATTGCGTTTCGGTATCGCCTTAGCCCTGCGTTTGTGGAGTTGTTGTTCCGGACATATGATAAGAGGGGGGAGGGGGTGATGAGTTTTGATTTGTTTGTGCAGAGTTGTATTTCGTTGAAGAGGATGACGGATGTGTTTAAGAAGTATGATGATGATCGGGATGGGTTTATTACGTTGAGTTTTGAGGATTTTTTGAGTGAGATTTTGAAGCAGCTTAAGTGAGCTGGGTGGTGAAGGGAAGGCTGGCGCAGGGGAGGGGGGGGGGGGGGGGGGCGTTATTTTGCTGTGATGCATATATACGTGCGTGTATGGCTGGAGGCAGGCTTGCTTGAGGCTGATAGAATTGAGGGCTACTTCTGAAGAGAAGATTCGGAAAGCAGATTGGATTTCTAATCGGGTACATTGTGGACGGAGAGTTTTGGTACTTGGTTGGCAATGTTTCATGTGGTTGGTTTATACAACTATTCGTCATGTTCATCATGACAATTGCTACACTAGAGAAATTGATTACAATTACAGAGTGTGGGATGGGGAATCGTGAGTGGCTGCCCACTTGCTGCTGTATCTAGAAAGGGTAGAAGAAGAAAGAAGAGTACCTAGGAGAAGAAGAGTATATGTTGAAAAAGGATTAAGAGAAGATAAAGGTGAGAAGGAAAGGAATTTGAGAAGATGGAAAATACAGGCAAAAGGAGAAAGAAAGAAGAAGAAAAACCCGAGGATGAACACACATCCAGGTATGTAGCGGTCCTCATGTCCCAATCTACAAAACAGCAATTATCATCTCCCGCGACAAGAAAAGCTACATGAAGCACACACGCACACACCATGGAACACGACTTTCAGGACTTCCATCATGTCAAGCCACCGCCACAGCGGCCGGCCCCCTCGTCAAAGCCCCCCGCGACGTCCTCGCAGCCAACAAATCCGACACCCGCGGAGGAACAAGCCGAATACCCAAATGTCTCGCCGCATCATCCTCCCGCACAGGCTGATCCGCAGGCCAGACCCCTTCGCTCGTCAACGTGACATCCTCACCGACTTGCAAGGCGAGCACCTCTGTCGGACGCTCAGCCTTGCGATGACGCCCAGAACCTACTTCAGGTCGCCCGTGGTGGGTATCTTGCCGTTCTAGAGGTCCCGGCCCAGGCGCGTTGACAAGCCGCCGGACTTCATCGCGGGAGTACTTCCTGCGACGGGTGAAGCGCCGAATGAGGCCATTGGAGGTAGCCGTGTTCTTGTCAGCATCGCAGGCGCTGATCCAGACCCGGGCGCCGAGCTTGGCAATGATTTCTTGTCCGTCCTCGAAGCCGCTGGTGAGAGTGCCCCCTAGCCACCACGGTCGGGAGACGGTGTCGAAGCTGTGAAGCAAAACGGTGAGGGGGAGGGCTGCTTCGGCGAGGAGGTGAGACGTGGCGTACGACTCGATTTCGCGATAGGGAATCCCGTGAGGGGAGAAGATGATGGATACGCCGCGGTCTTTGGCGTGGGGGGAGAGCGAGGCCATGGAGCGCGTGGGCCGGATGCATTGGGCCGTGGATCTGACGGCTGGAGGCGCAAGGGGTGTAAAAGCCGGTAGAGGCGGCAGAGTGGGAGAATTGAGCGCGAGAAAGGGAGCGGAGCCGCGGCTGTGTCTGTTGTTGATGGTACTCGAGACGGTGGTGCTCACGGGGCGGGTGTAGAGGCATCGCGCTGACGAAGCTGGGCGGTACGTGATGCCTATTGCTGAGCCGAGGCCCTTTCTTTCTCGTTTTTGCGTAATGAGCGCGACGGTGACGAGCCCTTCATCGTCACCAATCACCCTGGCTACGACGGGGATTCTCACTACTGTGCTCAGACCTGTTTGTCGAGGGTCCTGCCACCGATGGAGGGCCGTCACCTTTTCGTGTTGGAAGTTCCGCCAGCTCTGTATCACCTTGGCGGCCGTAGGCTCGGCGAGAATCAGCGGTTTGTCGCCTCCGCGCGCAAAGTATCGCAACGTGGCTTCGTTTTGATGCGCACTGCGACTGTTGCTGATGATAATGACATCTGGTACTGGCACGTCCTTTGGTGATACGCATGCCGGCCGAGTTCGGGGAGCCGTTGATGACGAGAACGGAGAAGAAGAGCTCGGTGGTGCCAGACAAGGATCGAGCAAGATTCGGAACGGTTCTGCGGAGCTCGTCCCTCCTGGCGAGTACGGATCGATTCTTTCAAACGTGAGTAGAAATGAAGCATCGCCGTTGAGTTGCTTGATGGTGAGTGCCATGGCCGAAGTTCGTCAGTCTATCTCTTCCAAGTCATACCTAGGGTCTGGCCGCTACAGTGAGTAAAAGAGTAATGCGAGAGAGAGTAAGAGGTGAGTTGTCCTGGGGAGAACGAAGGGAGCGCATGTTGGAGTAGGCGTATTGCTCCCTTGGGCCTTGGCTGATATATGCTCCGGGTATAACTGAAAGACTTGGGGCGCGTAATAAACAACGAGTCGATATTCTGCGACACAAGTGTCTCACTTCAGTTGCCCTTTCCCCAATCCTTCATTGTTGACGATACCTGACATACCAAACCCGTCGAGGTAATGGTGATCCAGTGCCTCAGTGATCCGATGATTGGTTGGTGGGTTTGCAGCCACATACCAGCCGTCCAAGCCAGAGAAATTGCCAGCCTGCCAGCTGCCGGAAAAGAGTCACCGCCTGGCAAGTCAACCATGAAGCAGTCAGCTGATCAGCGTGTTTTGCAGTGCTCCAGGACTTCCACGATCCCATATCTAAATTGAGTTGTACTCCGTACATACCAGGTGGTGTTGTTACATGTACCTGGAGTCAGGTACGCCCCCTTGCATGCGCGCTTTTGCCCTGCATTGCAGAGCTCCCGCTTATTGCGCGCAGCATCTCGTCGATTTGTTATTGCCCTTAGCTCGCCGAGAAAGGACGTCCAAGGGAGGGAAGACACAAATAATTGTTTCGTAAGATGAAAAGGATTATCCAGAGAAGCTCCGTTGGGACCAGCTACAGCCCACAAAGCACCTAGATGAGCACCGTGAGCTTGTCAAAGCCAAATGGTGGCAAAACAGCTACTTACTATGCTCTGTATTCATAAAAATACATCGTAAGTTGGCATTGACGGGGCTTGAGCAAAGGGCTTGAGCAATGGGCTGGAGGAGCAAGCTTGGCCCCTTGGGCAATGGGCGCTGGTGGGAATAGCTACGCACACCAATACTGTCGAGTTCCGAGGGTCTGGTCACTGGCCAGTGAGTCGTGACTCAGTGGTCATTCGGGTGGCGGTTTGAGGTTTGTCTGGTCTTGGCCGGACCCGCCGGGGGAGTTTTGAACTTTTGATGCTTTTAGCCAGAAAAGGCACCCATTCTCATTCGCTTTCCCGCCCCATATCGCTTATCGGAGCTGTGACGTCTGCTTTTCCCGCTTGTCTTGCATGATATGATGTTTTCATGTTCTTCATGGCGATGCAACTTCTCGAAGAAGATCCGGTACAGCTATCCCTTTGCAGCAGACCTGTCCACGCTGAACTTGTGATCTTAATTGGGACAAGTCACTCCAAATGGTGACAACCGAGGCTACGATCCACAAGCCTGAAATAAGGGTCATCAAGCCTCAAGAGTCAAGACTGGAGAAGCCGGGAGCCCCTCAACTTCTCATCCCTCTCCCCACATTCGGTACCAGAGCAGTGAGCACAAGGCATCTTGCACCAATTGTGGACCCGAATGTGAAGCCGCAACTTGGCGACTGTAAAGCGCTTGTGAGCCAATGGCAGCGCCACGCTCGCGGCATGTTTTCGGGGTCTCCTCGATGGCCAGGTAGGCATCGCACTGGCCCGTCTTCCACGAAGCTCGGCGTGAGCTTGACGAAGCTTGTGCCACCTTGGCCCCAGCTTGGCAGCTTTGGCCATGGGGCTGATGCCACAAGCTCACGGGATCCACCAGCATGAGCTTCTAAGTTCTTCAGCTGTACCGACTACGGAGCAAGAGCCTGCAACTCGATGCTGCATGCCGCTTTGCGTCACTCGTCCAGTGAACAGGCTCGACGAGCTATAGCAACAGACAAGGCCGAGCGGTAGAGATAAAGCAAGATGATTTCTAGCATGGGCCATGGCCACGGGGAAACAGCAAAGTACATACATAGGTACATCAGGTACGTATTATTACCAAAGCACTTCAATTCCCTCGTTCGCGAACTTCGGCGGCACCGTCAGCTAGCCTCTGCGATTCGACGTCAGGGGCCCGCCTCAGGCAGCGAATCCGAGTCAGTCTGCCTGGCTCCGTGGTGGGGCTTCAGTGCGCTTCGTCTGACGCCTCGGCCGACGCCGGTTCCTCCAGTGCAGACAGACAGGTCACAGACCAGTTGACGAGTAGGTGCACCGTACGAGGTCACCGAGGTCCCGTCGTCCGAATCATCATCCGCTCACTCTACAGTACGTGTAGGCTGTAGCTGAAGCTCTCGACGCACGCAAGTCATGCCAAAGGTAGTACCTTCCTGCCTCAAAGGCTAGACGTAGTCCAAGCCGTCCCAAGTCCAAGCTCGCTGTTAGACTCGATCCTTCCTCCTCTCTCATGCTTCTAGTAGCAAAGAGGAAAGGGCCGGCCAGCTCTTGCCTTGTGCATTGCTCGTACATCGCATGTTCCCTTGACGCATCGGGAGCTCCATCGCTCATCGCTTGCCTTCCTTCCTCTTCATTCGGCAGTGCTTTGCCTCCGCTCCCCACTCGTTCTTCAGCTCAGGCAGGCGGCTCGCGACTTGCTTCGTCTTCGTCTTCTTGAACCTCGTCCTCCTCACTCCTCCATCGCAACCTGCTTTGTTCTCCCGCTGCTGGCACTCTCTCGTCTTCCGGAAGGGCTCTTCTTAAAGGCGCTTGTACGCTGCTTCCTGCAACCCGCGGTATCCTGTCCGTTCGTCTCCGGCTTTGGCTGCCCGAAAGCTCCATCTCGACTCGCGCCGCCACTTGAAGCTTTAGTGGCAAAGTCCAAAAGCTTATCTGGTCGAACTTGCCTCTTCCTCTTCTGCTTGTGCGCATTTGAAGCAGACTCGCATCCTGAAACTTAAACCTCTTGCTCAGCACTCGCTCTCCTCGACATGGCTTAGAGCTAGTTGCCTGAACAAGTGCTACTCCAGTTCTGGCTCAAAGTTGCTCATCTATAGCCCACATACCTCTATCACGCCCTTTGCCTACCCTCGATTATCTTCAGCTTGTCATCTTCAGCTGCGTTTTACCTTTTATACTATCAGCCTTTTCTTTGCTTTAATCCGACGTACCGGGACCGAGACATCTTGCTGCAACTCGTACCCTTTCTACACGACATTTCACTCCCAGTGCCATAGAGAACGCCTCCTCTACTTGCCCCTTGCACCACCGCCACCCTGCTTGCTTTGCGAACGCATCACGTAGCTTTGTCTTCCTGCTCAATTGATCAGATACAGCTCTCAAATCTAGGTCTTATTCGAAAAGGAAAAGAGTCGAAATCTGAGTCTCGTTTCGCACTCGGTTCCGACTCTTGTCTCAACAATCTCGCATGGTGGGGGTTATCAAGATGCCGCCGCCTCGCTCGTCTTTGACATCCTCTTTCTCGATCACTGATAACAACAATGAGGTGGCCTGTCCGCTTAAGAACCAAGATGGCTCCAATTGCCGCAAGCGATGCATTGGTGTAAGTCTTCGAGGTTTCCTCTGTTTCTTGACCTTCTTCGCCAGCATCTTATTGCAGTCGTGCCGAGGCAGTAAACCGCCATGGTCGACTTCACCGCAATTTGGTACACTCCGATCTGATTCTCGACTTTGATTCTGACACAAGTTCGTTCACTTCAGGAAAAACGTTACCGCTCCATGCAGGAACACATACGTCGAGCACATCCGGAGAGTTACATCCCCAAGTTACCCGCCACAGAAGAGAGCTTCTTGCTTATGATTAACACCCCCCCTCAAGAGCACCGTGCGGAACAAGGTCCGTCCTCGACTAGTCATCCTCCGCTTCGCGCCAGGGTCGTGTACCGTAGCTAATTGCCGTGGACACAGAATCTCGCGACTCAAGAAACCACTATCACGACGGACTTAGAAACTCGGAGACACCTAGACGGAGCGACGAGTACACTACCACCGGTGGTAGAGGCTCAACTCTTGGAGTTGCTGGTGCTGCAGTAGCTCTAGCTGAGCTCCATGCCGTGGAATGCGATCGTGATGCGGAAAAGGATGGTGTATGTGCCGCTATCTCGCTCTCGTTCTCAGTTAATCGTCGAATCGATTGCTCCTTGGCCCAAGCTAACGTTTGCTCTTACCTCTCGCGCTCGAGATAATAGGCATATTATTCAGACTCTGATGGCCGTCGGATACCACGAACGTCGATTGAACTGCCGCCGATGCAGCTGAACAGTCACGATATTACAAGCGACCCGTACACATCCAACGTCAATCGGCAACGGGATTTTCTTCCGACAATTCTTAATGTTTCACCGCCAGGTCGCTCGTCAACGCTTCCTCCCCTTCAGCGACCGATGGGCCCGAACCGTCCGCGGAAGCAATCTATCACCAAGCGTAGCGGCGAGCTTGGCCACAAGAAAAAGAAATCCCGGGGATCTGCTGCGGAATGGCTGCGCCGCATCCAAAATGATGATCGGTTTATGCCAGCCAGCGATCGTAAAGCACTGTCCGCAGAGCCATCTGCAGACTATGGCAAGCGATGGGAGGACCTCATAGATGCAGCTGACCAAGCCGCATCTGCTGCTGGTGACGTGAATGAAGATCGAACTCCGGTAAGAGATGGAGCGTGCTGAAGTGATGGAATGCTCGAAAGGCTCGGTTCTAATTTTACCCTGCACAGATCCCACAATCGCCAGTATCGATCCATCGTGGCTCCCAACCACCACTTTCCCACCAGCATTTCCAGCCTGGACACTACCAGGCGTCTCCTTTGCAGCAAGCGTTGACACCACCATCTTACAATCAGGACGGAATCGACCCTTTTCCGTCTGTTGAGAGCGGTGATGGTGGAGAGAACTTTCACATTGGACCCCGGGGGCATCCAGATTCATCCCCGACTTATTCATCGCAAAACGCGCAGATTTATTGTGCAGCCTGCCAGAGCATATCTCTTCTCAAGAATTCGTATGCCTGCACTGAATGCGTCTGCGGCTTATGCCCTGCATGTGTGGAAGTACTTATGGCAGAGCACGGAGCACGAAGGAAGTGCCCACGCTGTGCAACCATCGGCGGCCGGTTCAAGCCTTTCCAGCTCGACATCAGATGAATGGCCCCTCCTCCCTTGTCAGTGACGGTTATGTCTTTACGAACTTTTTGGGCACACAAGTTTCTCACCCTTGTATTTCTCCTTCACTTTTCTCCTTTCCTCGTCCCTCGTTCTACAAAATCTTGGTTATATGATGGGTGGATCTGCTTGCCCTGATCCAAACAAGTGTTTGTCTGCGGTTGGATATGACTTGCCCTACATTTCACTTCATTCGACAGTATAAACGTGGTTGTGCTCTACCTGCCACTTCGATCCTTTGCTGATTTCGAGATTGCCGGCACTACTCATTGCTTTTGGGAACTATTGGCGTTAAGCTACGGATAAACGACGTCTATGCGATCATTGATATACCGACTGGGTGGCTTACTGTCTGATGTCTATGAATGAATTTATGGGGTGGTTGGACTGGTCTGAAATACCTCAAGCCAGATTCTTTGATTCATGTTGATGGTGGACATGAAATGTTTAGAGTGTAATTTTTTTCTTTTTCGTTCATTTGCTTTTCTTACAACAATTCAAGGCAGTTGTTTTCCATATAGAACAATAGCGTGCCACTTTGTGCGCGCATCTCTGGGATTTTCTCCGAGCTTCCCGAGTCCCAGACTGTGAAATTGTCACCGTCAAAAGCCTGCTTTTTGCTGGCAATCAAGGCAAGCAGAAAGGGGATCAAAAACAAAGAAGACTTCGATATTCGAGATGCAGATACAATTCTGGTGAGAGGGGTGATCCTAGGGCGAGCGCCAAACTATTTCGTCCCAGCGTATGACCAAGGTAGCGTTCCCAAAAAAGATATATATCGTACCTCAACTATACAACCTTTGTACTCACTGTGTAAAGAAAGGAAATAACAACTCGCTTCAGGGACAAAAAAAGCCCAGGACAATTCGAAAGAAACGTTCACATCACAGCATGCAATAAACAGACCCCTATCCAGCTAAGCACCCCCCTTAAATCTTCCGTCCCAACTTCTCCTTCTCCTGATTCAGCAAGATATTACGCACCGCAGCCCTGTCATTCCGACTACCACCCAGCTTCGGGCCCTTGAGAACCTCACTAGCCCGCATTTCGCGCAGCTCTTTCTGCTGCCTTGTCTGCGGGATAGGTTTCTTGCGCTGCCTACGAAGAGCCATCTCATCAAAGAAGCGCCGACGGAATTCCTCAGCCATCCTATCATCTGCGGAGCGGCCGTCTCGGGTGCCGTTTCCGGGTTTTCCGGATCGGCGAGTGGGCATATCGTAGACGTTTACTGATGAAGCACCCAGATGTTTAGTAGCGTGGACAACACAACGCAGCGACGATGCAGAGGGCAAGTGGAGAAGGGCAATGTGCGGAATGAATTAGATGTAGAAGCTTCCCCAGAATGGACATACATTTGTTTTCATGCAAAAACGCCTCAACGATTTGATCGCGCTTGACGTCATCGCTAGCACGCGTATTTCGCCACCTCGGCGCCGGGGGCAGCGATGTGCTGGCTTTGCGTTTCCGGGATTCGTCGCCGGTGATGGGCAGGAGCGGTTGCGATGAGAGGTCTACTTCCACGATCTTGCCCTGGCGGGTGGGCTGTACTGCTCGCGGGCGATTATCCGACGAGGAAGCGGCTGTCATGGCGGTGTCGGCATCTTCAGCGTCGTGGGAGTGGGACGGTCTTGAAGCGGCGCGGCTGGAGAGGCGGGATTCTATGTAGTCGGTCCTTGTATGATTAGTATCGCTGTATTTTTTATGTTTGTTTCTTTCATTCATTTTCCTGTGCTCTCCTAGGGAATGAAAGAGTCCGATTGGGGTAGGTTTGGTTGGGGACGGGATGTTTTGTGGAATTTTTGAGGAGGGGAAGACGGATGAAGAAACGGCGCTCAAGCAACGTACATGTGTTTATCGTTGAGTGTCGACACAAGACCTGTCTGATGCATGAATCGATCAGGAATGCCCTTTGAGGCGACGAGCCTGTTTTCGCTGGTCGCGTCGCCCTCGGCGGGCATTTGCACGGCGTGGTCATCGGCCTGGGAGTCGGTGCTGAAAGCCACGCCAGCGAGGCGGGATTTACGCGCCATACGGGCGCGCAGAGCGGCTGTGACAGAGGAGGATTCTGCTTCATCACAAGAAGCGTGCGACGAAGATGTAGGAGACTTTTGCCGTTGATGATCTTGTTGTTGTTGTTGGCCGTGGGAAGAGTGGTCTTGTGGGCGTTGACGCAACGTTTTGCGCGATTTGGTGCTGCGAAACTTGACTGTTGGTACGGGCGCGTCTTGTTCTTGTTGCGGAGTGTCCATGGCTGTCGGTTTTCGCACTCGCAGTGCTCACGAAAGATAAGAATGAGTTTTCTATTTGCTTTGTAAAGGTTCCCTTTGACGATGCCGTCTGTCTCGGTATTTTTGCGTTATCAATTTGCGCTGGGGTCTGGCGACCGCGTGTGACAAAAAGGCTTTCGTCGTGCGAAGGGCGCGCGTGCCATGTATCACGTGTGTGAATGTGATGGCTTGGGTCGCAGGCTGACAAGGGAGGAAATGCTTATGAGGCAAGGTGGAAAGCAGATTTAAGTGTGGTTGCCAGTTGGGGTTGTTCCGCCGAAGTCGAAACTCGACGGGCATCCCGAGAGACGGAGGTGGAGCAGTCTAGCCGCTTTTGGAATACCACGTACCCTATGTACCTATCAGGGTTCAGGATTCGGTGTGGTCACTGGTGGGTTCGGATCCCGGAAACAAAAATGGAACCACGGCATTCCCTGCTTGGTTGAAGCCTTGAAGGTTCTGTGTAGTACAACCTACCTACTTCGTACAAAATATAGTATGTATTCGCATCTTCTTTTACTCAGCAACAAACTGCTCAAGTCGTCTCACAGGGATCGACCTTTGGTCGTTTCGCCGCTCGAAAATAATAATGCAACCTACCTACATATGGAGTAGATTTATCTTGAACAGCAACAGTTGGGAACAGATATGCGCTCTTGCGCTCACAAGTTACAACACAGGGTAGGCCGGACCTAAATGCCGCCGTGTTCACAGTTCACGCCTTTCAAGTTTCAACAAGAAGGAAGCGCTGTCTACCGTCAAAGTTGGAGGTCCAGCGACATGTATTTCACATATGTATCTTCTGGTGACGTCCTGTGCTCCATCCTCCAAGTCATTTTGCTGCCCCCTTGCGGATGTACCACTCATGGCATAGCTACGAGAGTGTAAGCGAAAACACTGCGATGAGGCATGCCGGACAAACAGTCAAAAGAGTGAAGATAGCCAACGGTCCAGTTAAAAGATAATCCCCAAGCAAACATCATCAAGTCACTGCGGCGAGCGAGATCTCTAACTTTCCACCAACGTTTTGGGACTCTTGATCAATGCAGTGATGCGATGCTTACAAGTCTTTCCCGACAAGACGCGGCGTTTCAGACCTTCACCAATAGAAATGAGTGAGCTTGTGACGATGCAATAGGTGTTACCATTCACTGATGCCTGTATGTATCCCGAACTGAAGCTCACCGCAAAAACGGCCTCTCACTCGTTCATTTACGCCCTCGAGCAGACGCCGGACGGACACAAACATTGACAACAAGGTGTACCGTGAAGGGTATGATGCATGCACGCGTACTGATCGCTCAACACCTGTGCCGAATTTGTAGTTTGGACTTTGAACACAATTACCACAGCATTGCTGAAAGTTTCCGGCATGGACAATTGGTCAGCCCGCCTCCTCAGCCTCTCCTGTGACGAAGAGAAGCTCAAACTGCTCGTCAAGAAAAAGACTCAGCGGGACAGAGCGCATCACACTGAGCGGAGACACACAGTAAGAAAAGAATCCGGTTCCGTAATCTATTATCTCTCTGGCCAGGAAGTCAAAACAGAGTTGACGGAGTGAACTGAGATGGCATTGGATGATCAATTCTTTTGGACGGGCTCCAAATCGAGACGGGCTTTCTTGAAGAAAAAAAAAAAACAGCTGTCGAAGGAGAGAAAAGGAAGGGTCACGGGCGGTGGAGGCTATCGAAGCCTGGCCAGGCTGAATCTCGTAGCTTAGTGCTGTCGCTCTCTTATGTTGCATTTCACTGCTTTTTCTCTTCTTGTAAGTTGTGGCCATGCTTGCTTGTCGGTATATTCCACTCTAGCGGTCTCTCACATTGCTACGATACCTACTGTAACAATGTGAAAGGTATCGAGGCTAGACTTGACGATGCAAACAACATCAGCTTAGTCTATGCGCATCTCCCTTGCACCCATGCGGAGGAGCCATCCCCGTTCTCATGAGAACATTCTTGTTTACTCGCATGGCTCCGGATTCTGTGCCACTTGCTCAGCAGCCTGCAAGATCCCACTCGACAACAAAGCTTGGGTCGCTTCGTCAGCCCACTCTCCGCAACGACGAAGTGGCTCTTTCGGAAAGAGTCGCTTTGGCCCGTTGAATTGCTTCTTGGGAGGCGCGACACCTTTGCAGATACTCTTGAATTGTTCGTACTGATCGATGGATACGCGGCCGAGGAGCCTTTTCTCGAGAAAAGTGGCGGAGGACTCTGGTGGTTCCCTTGCCTCATGCTCATACGTCATTCCCTCCTGTATATTACCCGTGACGTGAAAGACATCACCACTCCCGTCGGCGTTGATTACAACGAAAATGGCCTGATGGTTGCGAGGAACCCCGAGAGAAACGACTCTGTACACGTTGTACGACATCTTGATACGAGTTTGAGTCTCAGATGCTGTATAATTGATGGTTTGTGTATATAGAGTGATTTGCAAATATCTCAGTGCGTAGGATCGTTCCCTTCTTTTCGTGCAAAGCGTTTGTGAACTTTGTGGTGAATAAGCGCCCTGCGACGATTCAGGTTTCAGCGCTGTCGGGTCGGTGCTTGTTTATTAGTGAAGATGGGCTTAATTATGACGTTGATGGAAGAGGAGGCTAGAGCGAAAGCTTTTTTTAGTACGAATAAAACAGAACGGGCAAAAATCAATTGTAGGCGGTGTGCCCTGGCAGAATGATTCCGGCATTGGGGGTCCTTATCTTAGCGCACATCGATAAGCTCTAGTGTTGGACTCCTGGCAGTGTCTTGGCGAGGCCCTTTCATCAGCGACCGCCTCCAATGTCCATGTCACAACTTAGGTACCTACCTCCTATACAACACACTGTGGATGTTGTGAATGTTACTTGTAACTTGCGCAATGGTCGACACCGTGTAGGTATTCATCATCTTGCGATATAGCACACATTTAAAAACTTGGCGCACATCCTGACGTCTTTTTGGCTTCCTTTTCACATGTGAATATGTACATGCATGAAGATAGCTACGAGCGTCGCGAGGCCAGCCAGGGGGTACATAGTGGCATGGGTAGTGCCGTGGACGAAGCCAATGATTGCAGGCATCTACAGTTGCTGTAGCCTGCCCCGGACCATGTACCGGCGAGTCTTCGCGAGTCTCCCTCTCTGCTCATCTCTCACTGCTACCGGACACAGACACAACCCCGCCATTGTACTGCGAGGGGAGATGTCGAGGCACAAACCCCGTCAATGAGCCTTGCAATCCATGATACCTATATGCAAGAGAGTCATCAGAGACTAGCCTCGCCAACGCCTGACTTATAGAAGCGTCGGCAAAGTGAAACGGCGCCGATCGGCCCAGTTCGACCCTGATAGCGACGACGTCCTCGGAAATAAGGCAGGCATTAAGTGATCGAGTAACATTGATTTCTAGCATCCTACACCGTCTCATCTCTCTTCGCCTTCAGATCCAGGACCGGGACCGGCAAACACGATCATCAACCTTTCTCGAGCACGTCTACAATTGCCATAGCATGCTGTACTCAAAGCTGTCGATTGAGCCCAACCCGTTACTAAGATCGAAGGGCACGACGACAGCCATACATGACAAAGCCCGTCCCGTAATAGTAAAGCAATGGATCGGCAAATCGAGCCAATCGCAGATGAGAATCATGAGATCACTCTCGAAGAAAAACTCGGTGATCGGTAGAAAAGGCGTTGGAGATCTCGTCGAACAAGGCCGTCTGTTTTTCTGGGAAGCCGATCCATTGCTTTACTATTACGGGACGGGCTTTGTCGTGTATGGCCGTCGTCGTGCCCTTTGATCTTAGTTCCGGGTTGGGCTCAACCGACAGCTTCGAGTATAGCATGCTATGACAATTGTCGACGTGTTCGAGGAAAGCTGATGGTCGTGTTTGCCGGTCCCGGTCCTGGATCTGTTGGCAGTAGTACTGGATCTTCTGGTGCTGGCTCTGCAGTTGCTGCCGGATCACCCTCATTTCATTCTCAACCTCCTGCAGACACGAGGCCATACTTGCCGCATTTTGATCCATGATGAAACCGATCCGCGTTGGGTCGAGCTGATAGCAAAGAGGTAGAGATACGTGCATATGCCCGTGAATAAAATGTGAGTGACTTGTAATGAAGGAGCCAAGTTGGTGAAGCAGAGTAGAGCAGACGACGTGTGATATAATAAGGACCTGCCGTGTTAACGCAGTTGCTGAAGCACACGAGCTGTGATGGGCTGCGGGCACCGAATAATGAATTCTCGTTGCAGCTGTCGTTAGAACTTAGGATTGGAGTAGGATAAACGCTTTCGTTTCACATTCCGTACCCGACAACAGAAAACGCCTCTGCGTGCTGTGAGAAATCGGATACCCCCAACGACCCGACCAAAAGGTCAGAACACTAAGCTGGAAGGAACCGGGCTTTTAGTGTGGGATATATGGGTACAGCGCAACGGTCGGAGCTGCAACAGAGTAGGGAACCGTCACACGTGCCGAGTCGAGTCGAAATAGCATAAGTATCATGTATGCAGCTTCATTCATGCGACAAGCGCTTTTGATAAAGCCCCATCATCACTCCGTACACAGTTGACGAGTCACTTCGTCCCCATTCGCTATGAGTGTTTGTCTCCTGTGTGTTCCATTCATGCCACATGCGTGATTATGACATTCTCAAGCAAATTGTGTCAGTGCCTCAACGACGCGTTTGCCGCTTGCGTAATTCATTCATACTGCTACCACATCGGCATCTTGCGGCAACGTGCTTGCTGTGACGTCCCCCGCACTTTTCGTTTGTCCTGTAGGAGGTAGGTACCTAACCTTATCTAGGTACCTAAAAAGGAGTCAGGACAACCCACTACATCTAATGAGAGACCTTTTTAGGTTGCCCCCACGAGGAATAATCTTCAAATCCAACTTGTACAGCAAGGGCAACATCATGCAGTTCTTTGAGGCGCAGCTGCTGCATGGTCTTTTCGAGGGTCTCCAATTCGCTTGCGTCTTGTCCCGCCGACGATGACTTGTGAAGCAAATCAGATCGCTCAAAGTCAATCATCATGACACCCTTTGTTTCGGGATTGAACAGGACATTTTCCCACCGCACATCTCTGTGTATGACATCGTTATCATGCACCGACTTCATAGCTTGCTCGGCCTGCTCGATCAACCTGCTCCGGGGGATCTCGAATCGGACCATCTTGTCCTGCTCGATATGATGTCCACCCCAGGATAGAAACATTAAGTGCACCACCTGGACCCCAAAACCAACCCAGAAGTCCTTCTTCATCGTTCGCAGATCAACAACGCCCAGGAACACAGGCACGTGTACGCCTTGCGTGGGCTCGAGCTGCTTGTAAATCTCCGCCTCGTGCTGAAGGTACTTGGCGTGAGCTGAAATAGCACCCTTGCTGACAAAGGTGTAGCCATACGCCAAGAGGGTTACTTTAAAAAACATACCCCTCGCACCGAAGGCACCCGTGTATGTCATTCCCACATCAAGAGACTGTTGGAACTGATCCCACAGGAGGCTTAGCCACTCTGAATGATTGATAGAATGACGCTTGTGGTGATAGCCTGCATTACCTGCTTCGCCCTGGCAATGGAGCGTCACGTTGGGGCACGACCAATTCAGATCGTCCCCTCGGACGAGCCCTAAAAGGCATTTTTGTGAGCAGTATGGCCAATCCTGGGCGCGGTGTTTACTTCCTTTGCTGAGCAGATTTGACTTCGTGTTTTGATCGTCTCGCTCTCTCTGTCCCTGAACGTTACTGTCATGAGTGTCATCTGTGCAATATCCCGAGCTTTCTGATGAACCGCTGCCATATTCACGTCTAGGACCTTTTCCGAGCCAGCCTTTGATGATTTCAAGGCGCGCTTCCTGTCCAGGCAGGCAAGGATGCCTCATCGCCATTAATGTGAACGCCAGATATTGGCCAACAGCTGACAAGAATAGACTGTTTCTCGTACTGGTAGCTTGAGGCACGCCACGAGCAGCGCCAATAGCCATAGCTTGTGCTACGTCTTCAGCTGGTGCCGCAATGTGATAAAACATGCTACCCGGGTTGTTCCAATCAACGCGAAGAAACAAAAACGCTTGGCCTGTGACGAGGACGCCAAGTCCAATAGAGCTTTCCATGAGATAGTGACAGGATTGCATTACGGTGTGTTTCACCTCCGTATCCGCAGCAGTAGGCTCAGGCTGCGAGGCTTGCCCGAGATTCGACATGGGCAACAGCGCCCTCCGCAGTTGTTCGACGGGAATACCACGCAGGGCCTCTACCTCACAGACAAAGAGCGTGGTCCTAGACACACTTGTGAATCCGGGCTTAGTGAGAACACAAAGACTGTCCGGTCCCAAGCGTCCATGGCCGCGGAGAGTTGGCACCACGGGCTGCGATTCTGCAATTTCGCTGTCGGAAAACTCTCTATGGGGCATAGAGGTATCCAGACTAGAGCGGATAAACGCAATGTCACCGCCGAATCGAAGCTCTTTGCTAAGCCCACTCAGTGATTGCAGGTTTCTCAAGATTCTTGTCGCCGGCTCCTCAATATAGTCACTAATGAATCTTTCGAGACCGATTCCCTTACCGAGCAACTTGATGTCCTCTCTGAGACTTTCCAGAAAATTTGGAGAGTCGAAGGCGCGGTGCTCAGGGGGAAAAGCATCGCAAATCTCGTCGAATAAGAGTTTCTGTTCATTTACGAAGCCAATCCATTCCTTCAATTCTATTGGATGCGATGTGAGATACGTATTCGACGTGGTGCCGTTTGTCTGTAGTCGTCTGCTGGGTACAGTGGGTAGCTCGGAGTATAAAGTGCTATGACAAGCCTCGACGTATTCGCAAAGGGTTGATGGTCGCTTCTGCTGGTCCTTTTCTTGGATCTGCTGACGCTGCTTCTGGATCAGCTGGTGCTCCTTCTGGGTCTGCTGCAGTAACATTTCCCGCATCTCCTCCAGCTCCAGCACGCGTTGACGCATGGCGTCGAGCTCGTTTTGATGCATGATCAATGTAGGCAGATGTCGATGGTACTACTGATCGCAAGGAGGCACAGAGATTGGATGTGTGTGAATGCCAAGACATCAGAATGCGAACGGAGTATTGAAGGAGTTAAGTTGTCAAGCAGAGCACACGCGACGTCTATCATGACATGGCGTAGGTACTTATGTGGTTGCTGGAGCATCGAGCTGCAGCCTGCGGTTGGTCGGACAGGATGGAGACGCGACCACGTTTATCAATTCGACCGAATTTCGAAGCACAAAAGCGTTGTTTTCACCCAGCAACAGATTCACAACCGCGTTTCCTATGTGATTCGGTGGACGCAAGCTGTTTGTATTGTCACTATGTACCACATATCTACCTCTGTGGTCCGTGCGACAACACCACGAGATGGTATCACCAACGTCAGTGGGCTGAGGCCGCCCTGAGGCCTCCATTTTATTCCCAGAATATCGTGTACATAATTGTGAATGCCACGCTGCCCACGCATTGGCCGACAGCTGAAAGAAACGCAGCGTCTCTCTCACAAGCTTCTGCTACGTCACGGCAAGGTTCCGACATGCATAGTGTACCAGGATCGTTCAGTTTATGTTGGAGAAAGACGGTGCCGATTACATCAAGGATCAAATTAGAAGCCTGGGCCAAGGTAAATATGAAATTGATCGCTAGTTGATAAACCTTGCCTAACTAGTATTAGGAAAAAAACGTCAACAAACATGGCGTGGAGTAGGCATTTCTTGTGATACAGCAAAGACTATCTCTCTCATTTCAGCATGCCGCATCTGGTCCAAGGTTCTTTTGTTGGATTTCCGAGTTTCGTGCGTTTTGTGCAGATCAGCCCGCTCGAAGTCAATCACCATGATACCATTTGTTTCAGGATTGAACAAGACGTTTTCCCATCGCACATCTTTGTGTATCACGCCCTTGTCATGAACAGACACCATAGTCTTCTCAGCCTGCTCTTCCAACCTTTCCGGAGAGATATCAAACTGAGCCATCTCGTACTGCTCGACACGACATCCACCCCATGATAGAAACATGAAATGCACCACACGGATTCCAGGATAAATCCAGTAGAACTTGTTCATTTTTCGCAGATCAATAGCACCTAGGAACACAGGCACGTGCACTCCTTGTATGGGCTCGAGCTGCTTGTAGACCTCCGCCTCGTGCTGAAGGTGTCGAATGTTCGCTGAAACAGCGCCCTTGCTGACAAAGGTGTAGCCATACGCCAAGAGGGTCACTTTGAAGAGTATGCCCCTTGCACCAAAAACACCTTGATATTTGATCCCATCGTAAAGAGATCGCTTCAACTGATCCAGTAAGAGGCTTAGCCACTCTGGATGACTGATGGGATGACGCTTGTTATAGCCTGCTTCACCTGCTTCGCTCTGGCAGTGAAGCGTCACGTTAGGACACGTGGGATCCAGATAATCCCCTCGGACGAGCCCCAAAAAGCATTTCTGTGAGCAGTATTGCCGATCCTGGATGAGTTGCGCTGTCCTTCCACAGAGTTGATTCGACTTGGTGCCGATATCGGTTTGCGCACTCTGTCTCTGAGTGTCACTTTCCTCTGCTCGAGACACGGAGCTGCCTGATGCACCGGTACCACCTTCAGACGGCGCAGATCCAGCGGGCGCGCCCAAACTTGAAGCTCCAGCTGGCGCGCCAGAAGAGGATGCTCCCGAAGATGGCGATGCGTTCGGAGGTGGGGGTGCGTTCGATGAATCACCCGCCCATTTTGGAAGGGTTTCGACGATTTTTTGGCGGCGCTCCTGCCCAGTCTGGTCCGATTGCCTGAGCGCCAAAAGGGTGAATGCCAGGCACTGGCCGACAGCTCCATTGAACGCCTTGTCAGCTTCATCAGCTGCTGCTACTTCACCATAAGGATCGGCTATATGATATTGCAAAGTGCCATGGTTCTTCCAGTTGACCCGACAAAAAATGATTACCCTTCCTGTGCTGAGGATGCCGAATTCAGTGTAACCTTTCATCATATAATGGTAGAGCTGGATAAAAATTCTTTGCACCTTGTACCTCGCCTTTTGGCTTATGTCGATGGTTTGGTCGAAGTGCGGCGCCAAGAATTCCATTGCTTCTTTCACCTCGTGATATTCTAGAAGCTGAGGTATTTTGTATTCGCAGACATATAGCATAGTCCTAACTTCATGAGTTGAGTCTTGGAAGACAACGGAGCGAAGGCACATTCTATCTGGGTGGAAATGGCCAAGATCTTTTCGGTAAAGCGGTGTCGCGGGTGGCACATCCGCAGGTTCGATTTCGATGTTGATGTCGGACTGTGGCGGTTCCGCTGAAGGACCACCCATGTGTGCACTGATTTCTTGCGGTTCGAGTTCAAACTTTATGTACTCATCCCTCGCCAAAAAGACGCCTTTTTCGTCCACTGTCTTCATTTCCTCCAGAATCTTCTTGACCGGGGTTTCAATGTGGTCGAGAACAAAGACTGACAGCGTGCTCTCGTGACCGATTTCCCTAATTCTATTTTCCAGGATTGCTCGCATGCTGGACTCGGAATCAAAACCTCGATGATCGGGGGGGAAAAGACCACAGGCCTCATCGAATATCTTTTGCAGCTCCTCTTTGAAGCCATGCAATTTCTCAAGCTTTATTGGATGGTATTTTCCTTTCACTTTGGTTAGCGCGCCCTTGACCCTTCGGCCAGGTCTTTGCTCAACGAGCATTGCATCGTAATATATGCTTTGACAAAGGCGAACATATTTTCTAATCAATGGGCGTTGGTGAAGCCGGAGCTGCTGATCTTTCTCCTCGATCTGCTGATCTCTCTCCTCGAGCTGCTGCCGCCAAAGTCTCTCTCTCTCCTGGTTTTCCTGAGCTTGTTGTCGTAAGTTCTCCTGGTTTTCCTGAGCTTGTTGTCGTAAGTTCTCCTGGGCTTCCTGGACTTGTCGTTGTAAGTTCTGAAATTGTAAAAGCATGTCGGCGGAATTGTTCAAATCCATAGTCGATGTTGAGCTGTGTTGATATAAGGTCGAGGAAGAGCTGCTTGCAGAATCACGGAGGTTGGTTCTTTTTGAGTGCTCAGAGACTTGAGCAGGACGCGAGTGAATTGTCATGACGAAGCCAAGTCGGTGAAGCAGAAATAGCACGGGCGAACGTGCTGATATAAGGACCAGGCAGCCGACGTGGTTACTGGAGCACCGAGCTGCAATTGGCCGAGCCCACTGACAAACGCACCCGACTTTTGTTGCAGCTGGACCAGAATCTGGGGGAGGACAAACACTGTAGACAGACTCTTTGGTGTCACCTTCCACACACAGTGACACGGCAACAGCAAACAACTTCTGCGATACGAGTCACAAATTATTCAGTGCCTCCATTCATTCGTCAAACGCTTTCGAAAGCTCATCATTCCGTACGTACATAGTTGACGAGTCGATCCGACCTCGCTCAGAGCGTTTGCTTCCCGTGTGATCCATTCATGCGTGACTATGCCTGCTTTCAGCAGATGCGCGGCGCGTGTGCCTGTTGAGCAGTGGCGTCTTGTGGCATCCATTGGCAAGTATGTAAAACGACAATAGTGAAGTGACTGGTGACGCAGTCGTTGTCTGTGAGTCACGACTCGCGCAGTTTTTTCGGATCGGGTTGGTGAACTTGCAGTCTTGCGGTCGCCGAGTTGCAACTTGCAATGTAGGAGGTATGTAGGTACATATTTATTTACTATTGTAATTTGTCACTTGGTCAGTGAGTGATCAGTGGTCACATGTGCAAGCGCGAAAAGATTACAAGGTACCCGACCTATCTATCTTAGGTACCTAACCTGGTAGGTATGTACATAGGTAGGTACGGAGTACCGTGGCCCCAATGAGGTATGTAGGTAGATACCTGTACATATGTACATATGTAGGTACCTAGGTACAAACCTACATATGTACATAGATACCTACCTAGGTACCTAATCTAGGTACCTAACCTGGTATGTATGTACCTAATGTAGATTAAAGCACGGACTCACCGGGTCTCGCCGCTCGCGTGGGCCGATGGAGCCGCTCATGTTATTTAATTCAAGAAATTGCCTTCAGGTTCCTGAATCCTGATATCTCAGTTTGTTCGTTGTCCTGATTCCGCTCATTCACATCAACGTCTCGGGCTGAAAACCCGAGACCAACAAAGGCACGTATGTCAGACAAGGACTGCAGCATCAGCATGCACCTTATCGGGGTGTACAACAGAAGTGCACAACAGGCCGCGCGTTTGCTACATAGCTGATCGCGAAACGCTTCAGAACACAAGGCTTGCAGATGAGGGGAAAGGAAAAAGAGCTACAACAAGAGGCCCTCTTACTCCTCGAGAATGGAGGTTTCTTTCCTTCTTCTGTATCTTAGTTATTCTTATCAAATATCGATTTCTGTTTAGCGCTTCGACCTATGGTAGAATCGAGTCGTGACATCTCCACGTCAGGACAGGGTGTGTTAGCATTTCCCTTTTGCAACGTTCCCAGTGCATATCCTTTTCTCTCCGTAGCGGATGTGGCGCAAGTCGAATTTCTGACTTGTCCCTAGATGACTTGTCATTTCAAATTTTCACCCGCCGCATAACTGCCCGATCCGCAACGTTGTTTGAGGAATATGGAAGAAGAGAGTCAAGAGACATCACGAGGATGTGCATCTAAGTGAGCAGTCGTTCTTGTACAGCAAAGACAACATCACCCTGCCCTCCACGGCGCAGCTGTTGTGTGGTCTTTTCGGGTGTCTCCAATTCGCCCGCCGCGTCTTGTCCCGCCGACGTTGACTTGTCTAGCAAATCAGCCCTCTCAAAGTCAATCACCATGACACCCTTTGTTTCGGGATTGATCAAGACGTTTTCCTATCCCACATCCCGGTGCAGCACGCCGTTGTCATCGGCCTGCTATATCAAACTGCTCCGGGGGATCTCGAATCGGGCCATCCCGGCTTGATCATATGATGTCCGCCCCATGATAGAAACGTCACCACATGGGCCCCAAAATCAACTCAGAAGTTCTTCTGCATCGCTCGCAGATCAATAGCGCCTAAGAATATAGGCACGTGCATTCCTTGTATGGGCTCAAGCTGCTTGTAGATCTTCGCCTCGTACTGAAAGTGAAACAGCGCCCTTTCTGACATGTAGGCTGTAGCCATAGGACAAGAGGGTTATGCACTTGGAAACATATACCCATGCACCGAAGACACCTTGTCACTTGATGTTTGATACCCTCATAGAGAGATTCTTCCAACTGATCCAGCAAGAGGCTTAGCCACTCTGGATGACTGACAGGCTACAGCATCACGCTTATTGTAACTTCTGGCTGCTGTGCCCCTGGCAGTGAAGCGTCACATTAGGTCACGTGGGATCCAGGAAGTCCCTTCGGACGAGCCTGTGTGCGTTCTATAGACTTCTTGCTAAGTTCGGTTTGCCAGTTTGCCTACTTTGTCCCTCGAGACGCGGAAGTACATGATGCAGTGATGCACCGGTATCACTTGACACTATCATCCTCAGGCGGCGCAGATCAAGCGGGGCGTGCCCGAACTTGAAGATCCAGCTGGCGCCGAAGATGAGCCACCCTTCCATATTGAAAGGCTTTCCACCATTATTGGCGCCTCAGACTCTCTGTGCAATCAGCTTTGCTTCAACCTTATCTCAACACAGCTCAACATTAACCATGGTCCATCAGTTCAACGGTCTCAACGCCATGCGTTTGTACGTTCAGGAGACACATGTCACAGCTAAAACCCCGGGAGACCCGGGGGAGAGAGAGAGAATCGCTGCGGTAGAAGCAGGAAAAAGATCAGCAAATCGAGGAGATCATTCAGAAGATCGAGGAATTTGGAAACTTGAAAGAGAGGAACGGGAGGGCAAGAGAAAGCGACTGCATCAGCAGCAGATCCAGGAGAAAGACCAGTAAATCCAGAATCGGCGACGCTCAGTCATGAGCGAATATATTCCTCTTTGCCAAAGCCTTATTAAGCTTTTTATAATTCGCTGACCATTGAGGAAGGACCTTTGCGGAGAACAAAAGGAAACCTAACCTCAGTAAGTACTAAGAGGCAAATACTTTCCAAAAAGGCTCGAGATATTGAGTGATTGAGTGGCTTCAGAGAGAAGCAAAAAGACTTATTCGACGAAGCCTGCGGTCTCTTTCCCCCCGAGCATCGAGGTTTCGATTCCGAAGACCACATGCGAACGACACTGGAAAAGAGGATTAGGCTAATTGGTCACGAGAGCACTCTGACAGTTTTTGTTCTCGACCATATTGAAATCCCGCTCAAGAAGATCCTGGAGGAGGCTAGGAGCTGAAGGCAGTGGACGAAGATTGCGTCTTCTTGGCGAGGGATGTCTGCCATAGAGTTTGAGCTCGAATCGCATCAAATCAGTAACACCTTGGTGGAGTTCCGAGTCGATGTAGGGCTGTGCAGCTGCAGCCTGCCGCAGAAGTTTTAATTTCAGGCTGCGATACTCCGATACCCCATCGCTTTCTCAAGAACCAATGACCATCAAGGTGTCGAGTTCAAACTCTATGAGTTTATGTAGACATCTGACATCCCTCGCCAAGAAGACGCAATCTTCGTCCACTGCTTTAAGCTCCTAGCCTCCTCCAGGATCTTCTTGAGCGGGATTTCAATATGGTCTAGCACAAAAGTTGTCAGAATGCTCTCGTAGTCAATCGGCCTAATTCTCTGTTCCAGTGTCGTTCGCATCTGGTATTCGGAATCGAAAACCTGGTGCTCGGGAGGAATGAGATCGCAGGCTTCGTCGAATATCTCTTTTCTAAATTCTTATTCTATCTGAAGCCACTCAATGAGTCAATTTGTGAAGCCTTGTGGTCACTGGTCCGTGGAAAGTATTTGCCTTTTACTGAGACTAGGTTGCCCTTCGAAGTTTGTTCTTCGGGAAGTGTTTCCCTCAACGGTTAGTGAACTGGAATGAAGGTTTTGACGAAGAGTTATCATCAGTTATGTATACATTCGCAAATAATTTAGCGTAGCCGATTCTGGAGACTGGAGCTCCTGGTCTTTCTCCTGGATCTACTGGTCTTTCTTCTGGGCCTGCTGTCTCTCTCTTTCCTGGGTTTCCTGAATCCTGGGTCTGGAGATCCAGTGCTGAGGTCTTGTTTGAACTTTGAAGCAAACACAAAATCTGTCCGGCTGAAGGTTTGCCATATCGTCACGGCAGCCAGCCAGACCCTCTGCATTGGGTTCATTGACGTCGTAAGCAGTTCTGCGAAAATCAATTGTACCGTTGATCCTGCAGAGTCGCAGACTTTGCCATTCGGATCCAATGATTTGAGCCTTGCCAAAATGGTTTTCACTGGGGTTTCAATATTGATAGAGATAAAGTCTGAAACCTCGGGCTCGTTAGCGATTGGCGTGACGCTTTGTTTGCTAATATCATCCAGAGTCTTCGAGCAATGGAACCCGCGGTAGGGGGGGGGAAAGCCTGGAGCCTGGCAGACTGCCTCGAAGTTGACTCTTTGTTCGTTGAGGAAGCCTTTCCAAGGCTTAACCTTGTGTGGATAGAATTTCCCGTCAATTCTGGTCACACCGGCCCCTTTTGTTCGTCGTTTAGGGTTTTGTTCGACAATCAATTTTGTGTGAAGCGTCTTTTGGGAAATATTCCTGTATTTGAACAATGGTGATCCTTCAATTTCTCGTTTTACTTCTTCCGTTTCCCGTTCTGCTCTTTCCGTTTCTTGTTTTGATCTTTGCGTTTCTAATTTAGCCCCTGGTTTGCCTGTACGACTGCATTCATCTTCTGGACGGCTTCCTCTTTCTCTTCTCGCAAGGACGTTACTTCCACGTTGGCACGTTGTGCAGTTGCCGTCTCTTGCTGTCCCGTTCATCTTTCTCTTTGATCTCCAAGCTGCTGCTCTTCATCTTTCTTTTTGATCTGTTCATCCTTCTCTTCGAACTGCAGCAGCAAAGACACCTGTGTTTCCTCAAGGTCGCTGAAATCGATAGTCATGGTTGCAAAATGCGACCCTGAACTTGAAGCCGTGCGTGCAGCGTTTGTACCTTGAGAAAACACAGGCGTCTTTGCTGCTGCAGATCAAAGAGAAAGACAAACAGATCAAAAAGAAAGATGAACGGGGCAGCAAGAGACGGCGACTGCAGAACGTGGAAGTAACGTCCTTGCGAGAAGAGAAAGAGGAAGAGGAAGCCGTCCAGAAGATAAATGCACTCGTACAGGAAAACCAGGGGCTAAAACTAGAAACGAAAACAGCAAAACGAGAAACGGAAACAGCAAAACGAGAAACGGAAGAAGTAAAACGGGAAATTGAAGGCTCACCATTGCTCAAATACATGAATATTTCTGGAAAGACGGTTTGCACAAAATTGGTTCTCGAAGAAAAGTTAAAACCCTTTACGACGAACAACAGGGGCCAGTGTGACCAAAATTGACGGGAAAGTCTATCCACACGATGTGAAGCCTTGGAAGGGCTTCCTCAACGAACAAAGAGTCAACTTCGAGGCAGTCTGCCAGGCTTTCAAGTTTCCCCCCCGACTACCGCGGGTTCTATTGCTCGAAGACCCTGGATGATATTAGCAAACAAAGCGTCACGCCAAATCTCAGCCTTAGCCACTCTGGATGACTGACAGGCTACAGCATCACGCTTATTGTGACTTCTGGCTGCTGTGCCCTGGCAGTGAAGCGTCACATTAGGTCACGTGGGATCCAGAAAGTCCCTTCGGACGAGCCTGTGTGCGTTCTATAGACCTCTTGCTAGGTTCGTTTTGCCGGTTTGCCAAGTTTGTCCCTCGAGACGCGGAGCTACATGATGCACCGGTATCACTTGACACTATCATCCTCAGGCGGCGCAGATCAAGCGGGGCGTGCCCGAACTTGAAGATCCAGCTGGCGCCGAAGATGAGCCACCCTTCCATATTGAAAGGCGAATCGGGATCTTCTTCAATGAGATTTCAATATGATCGAGAACGAAAATTGTCAGAGTGCTCTCGTGACCAATTCGCCTAATTCTTTGTTCCAGTGTCGTTCGCATCTGGTATTCAGAATCGAAACTTGGTGCTCGGGAGGAATGAGATCGCAGGCTTCGTCGAATATCTCTTTTCTTATTCTCTCTGAAACCACTCAATTTGTGAAGCCTTGTGGAAAGTATTTGCCTTTTACTGAGACTAGGTTGGCCTTCGAAGCGGGAAGTCTTTCCCTCAATGGTCAGTGAACTGGAATGAAGGTTTTGACAAAGAGTTATGTATACATTCGCAAATAATTGAGCGCTGCCGATTCTGGAGCTCCTGGTATTTTTCCGGGATCTGCGATTCTGCTGCCAGCTGGTCTTTCTTCTGGGCCTGATGTCTCTCTCTTTCCTGGGTTTCCTGGGTCTCCAGGGCTTGTCGCTGATTTCCCGAACGTACAAACGCATGGCGTTGGGACCATTGTCATTGAGTTCGTTGAAATCTATAATTCATGTTGAGCTGTGTTAAGAAAAGGTGGAAGCAAAGCTGATTGCACAGAGGCAGGACACAGGTTGGATGGTGTTCAGAGGTATGGGTATGCCGTATGTCGGACCCGGCCCGTATGACGCGAGTGAATTGTTATGAGCAATGAAGGAGTCAAGTTGGTGAAGCAGAACGTAGGCTGAGCGAAGGTGTTGAAATATAAGAGCCCCAGCGTATCAGGTTGCTGAAGCACCGAGCTGCGATTGGCCAGATTGGCTGATTTTGCACGAATCGACAGGCGCTGCGTTGGCATGTGCATCATCTGTACCACCACGTTACCAGTGAAGATGCGGGGTAGAAAATACGTAGGAAATACGTAGATAGTTTGACAAGGTTGGTGCATGCCTTCGCATTTCCGAGCTTTTTGCTGAGCAACAAATTGCTCAAGTCGTGCCACTAATAAAAGTTCAGCCGTTGGCCGTTCCCAGAACGAAAACAAAATATCCGGAGGGAGAAACGACCTGCTAGGCTGCTTCCGTGTAAATGAGCTGAGATTCTTCTACTCATGCCCATAATATACGTCAACTCGAATGCATTTTAGCTCGTCCGTGTCTTCGACCAACATCAAGATTGGAGGTCTTAGCCGAGTTGTTGATTGAAAAATACACTTGTCACTATTTAGATCTTGATCTGTGAGTGGTCGTGGAATTGCGCGGCTATCGCTTTCATTGTTTGAAGAATAACGAAGAAGACATCGAGACATAATAGGGCTAAGTAACCAACCTTTCTTGTACAGCGAGGACTATACTGTCCCTTTCATCACAGCGCATCCTTTTCAGACTCTTTCTGAACGCCTTCTGTTTGCGCATGTCGGCTTCCAACGATGTGGGCTTTCCAACCAAATCAGACCGCTCAAAGTCAATCATCATGACACCCTTTGTTTCGGGATTGAACAGGACATTTTCCCATCGCACTTCCTGGTGTATTACGCCCTTTTCATGCACAGAGTCCATAGCCTGCTCGGCCAGCTCAATCAACCTGCTCCGGGGGATCTCAAATTTGACCATCTCGTCCTGCTCAACATGATGTCCGCCCCATGACAGAAACATGAAGTGCACCACATGGACCCGAATATCAATCCAGTAGTGCTTGTTCATCTTTCGCAGATCAATAGCGCCAAGGAACACAGGCACGTGCGATCCTTGTATGGGCTCAAGCTGCTTGTAGATGTTCGACTCGTGCTGAAGAGACTCGACATTGGCTGGAACGGCGCCCTTGCCGACAAAAGTGTAGCCATAAGCCAAGAGGGTTATTTTGAAACACCAGCCCTTCGCACCAAAGATTCCTAGGAATACGATCCCCTCATCGATAGAGTGTTTGAACTGGGCCCACAAGAGGCTTAGCCACTCCGAATGATTAACAGGATGACGCTTGCGGTAACCTGCTTCGTCCGCTTTGCCCTGACAGTGAAGCGTCACGTTGGGGCACATGGGATCCAGAAAGTCCCCTTGGACGAGCCCTAAAAGGCATCTCTGTGTGCAGTATGGTCGATCCAAAGCGCAGTGATCTTTTCCTCCGCTCAGTTGATTTGTCTTTGTGTCTCGCTCGCTTTGGTCACTTTGTCCTTCAGAGTCACCGGGGCTGCCTGAAGCACCTTGCCCGTCTTCAGGTGGTGATGATCCAGCAGACGCACCCTCAAATTCAGGTGATGACGGTCCCGAAAACGAGTTCCCGTCTTCAGGTACATGACCAGCGGAGGGCCTGTTCCACCTTGGAAGGGAGTTGAGAATTCGAAGGCGCTCTTCCTGCCCAGGCTCGTGGGATGCTTTCAGTATCATTACTGTGAATGCCACGTATTGGCCAATGACTGACATGAACGCAATTTCTTTCTCATTTTCTTCCTCATCATCTTTTGCAGGTATGTCTTGAAGCGGCTGCACTACATGATATTGGAGTGTTCTGGGCTTCTTCGGATCAACATAGAGAAACACAATTGCTTCACCTGTGTTAAGAATGCCATATCTAGTGCCACTGTCCATGATATAGTCATAGATCCGGATGAGGGCGTACATCCCCTTGGCATCCTCATGACTAGTGTTTAGCAAGGTTTGTCTCAAATTCGTCGTGGGCTGAAACGCGTCGAGCACGTGCGTAATGGTGACAACTCGAGGTGGCTTGAATTCGCAAACGTATAGCAATGTCGTAGATCCAGTAACAAGGTCTCGGTTGGAGCACACGCGAAGTCTGTCCGGCTGAAGGTTTGCGATATCTTCACGGCAGCCAGTCAGACCCTCTCCATCGGGTTCATTGACTTCGTAAACAGATGTGCGAAAATTAATTATACCGCTGATCCTGCAGACTTCGCCATGCGGATCCAATGATTTGAGCTTTTGCAGAATGTCTTTCACTGGGTTTTCAGTATTGATAGAGATAAAATCTGAAACCTCGATCTCGTTAGCGATTGGCGTGACGCTTTGTTTGCTAATATCTTCCAGGGTCTTCGAGCAATGGAACCCGCGGTAGTCGGGGGGGAAAGCCTGGCAGACTGCCTCGAAGTTGACTCTTTGTTTATCGAGGAAGCCCTTCCAAGGCTTCACCTTGTGTGGATAGACTTTCCCGTCAATTTTGGTCACAGAGGCCCCTTTTGTTCGTCGTTTAGGGTTTTCTTCGACAACCAACTTTGTGCGAAACGTCTTTTGCGAAATCTTGATGTATCTGAGCAATGGTGATCCTTCAATTTCTTGTTTTACTTCTTCCGTTTCTTGTTTTGATCTTTGCGTTTCTTGTTTTAATCTTTGCGTTTCTTGTTTTAATCTTTGCGTTTCTTGTTTTGATCTTTGCGTTTCTCGTTTTGCTGTTTCCGTTTCCAGTTTTAGCCCCTGGATTTCCTGTACGAGTGCATTTATCTTCTGGACGGCTTCCTCTTTCTCCTCTCGCAGGTACGCACCTTCTTCTTTCTCCTCTTGCAAGGACGCTACTTTCTCCTCGAGGACCGCGATCTTCGCGTGCAGTCGCTGTCTCTTGCGGTCCCGTTCCTCGAGATTTGCAACGTACAAACGCACGGCTGCAGGATCGCTGAAATCGATAGTCATGGTTGAATGTGTCGAGACGGGTTGAAAGAAAGCCGAATGCAGAGGCACAGACTCCAGAGGTTGGTTGTTTTTGAACGCTCAGAGGCTTAAGCGGGCGCGAATGAATTTTCATGAAGAGGCCAAGTCGGTGTAGCAGAGAATAGCACGGGCGAACGTGCTGATCTATAAAGGACCAGCCATGCCAACGAGCTGCAGCTCACTGACAAACGCACTGGTTTCGTTGCAGCTGGACCAGAATCTGGGGGAGGACAAATATTGCAGACAACTTACAAGACGCTGTTGTGTCACCTTCCACACCTGGCAACAGCGAACAGCCTCCGCGGTATGATGAGTCACAAATTATTCAGTGCCTCCATTCATGCATCAAACGCTTTCGAAAGCTCATCATTCCGTGCCCAACCCTCGCTATGAGGGTTGGCTTCCCGCGTAATCCATTCATGCGTGGCTTTGACTATGCCTGTTTTCAGCAGATGCGCGACGGCTGTATTCAATCCGGCCTCGAACGAATAAACAGTGGCGTTTTGCGGCATCCCTTGGCAAGTAGGGAAAAATGATAAAAGTGAAGTGACTGGTGAACGCGACTCACGCAGCTTTTTCGGATCGGGTTGGTGACACTTGTTGTCGCCAAGTTGTACATCATGTATATGTATCTTGTAACTTGTATTGTCTGACCAAGCTGCCAGTGGTCTTTCATGCAGTGAATGAGGGTAGAGATGCCGATCCGAACACCTTTATCAAAGCCATGAATATGGCCTTGGAGGGGCAAGCCGCAACCTACGTCGATACCTGTTCTGAGCTTCTCAGATCTATCGTGTCTCGCGCTAGCCGTAGCAGTGCCACTCAGGATCATGATGACCTTGCTGATTTTCGGCGCGCCCTGACCGACCGCTATCATCCCCGTTTCGTCGACGAGCCGGCCCTTACCAGCTCAAAGCTTGATCTCTCCCGGCGAGAACATTCTGACTGATAGCCTCCTGCATCAGGGACTTGTCGCCAAGACCCTGAATAAAGCGTTGGCTGAAATCATTGAGAATGTACTTCTCGCTGGGAAAGAGGGGCGTATCATCATCCGATGGCTTGTCTTTCCCACCAGCTCGGCGCAAGAGACTAACCACACGTATGATAATCGAAAAGAGGTTCGTCATCGCTGACATTTCGAAGTTGGAGCTGGTGAACAAAATTGGGGTGGTAGCGGTCGGTCAGGGCGCGCCGAAAATCAGCAAGGTCATCCTGAGTGGCAATTGTGAGAGGCCACGACTTCACGACTCAACGACTCACGAGTCACGGCTCACATACATTAGAGGTCAGTTATTACTAAAAGTTACGTCGTGCGAAAAGATGAAGCACGGGCTCCACCGGCGAGTCTCGCCGCTCGCGTGGGCCGATGGAGCCGCTCATGTCACTTGGAGTTGAGCCTTGAGGTTCCTGATTACCGTATAATCTCAGTTGTTTGGCAGTGAACGGGGCACCCAATCAACGTGTGAGCCTTGGCTACGCTAAGCTCGAGATGTATCTTTATTACGGGTCAACGTCCTCATACGGAAAGGCGGCATGCAGGATACCCTTGAAGCGTCCTGCGTTCAACAAATCACAAGCAAATCTTGGTCCCACTCACTGCCAAACAACTGAGATTATGCGGTAGAAATCTTTGAAATTCACGTGCGCCGTTTGAACGGGCCGTCCGGCGTCGCATCCCTCCCCTCCCTGCGGTTGACTGAGCCAATCACGGGCTCCGTATTCCCAAGAAAGCGTGGTTTATTATCGAATGCTTTTTCCCCCTTCTTCATTCGCCGCGGCCCTTGGGAACATTTTCCGTGTAGCTATCGACCAGATTGGCAGACTCACACTCTTTCTCATTTTGTTCGTTGTCTGGAATTCCGCTCATTCACATCAACGCCTCACTATTTTCTTCACGTCAGGACAGGGTGTGTAGCTTTCTCTTTTTTGCAACGTCCCCAGTGCATATCCTTTTTCTGTCTCCTTGGCGGAGGTGGGCGCAAGCCGAATTTCTGACTTGTTCCTAGATGGCTTTTGCTACTCGTCAATTCGCCCGCGTGGCCTCCCGAACCACTGCTCGCAACGCCTTTGCCGTTGCGCCTCGCCAGGCCTTCCGCCAACAGGCCCGTCGATGTTACTCCTCTGAGCCTGCGTCTGCTCCCAAGTCTTCGGTCGCTGGGCGATACGGGCTTGGCATCGCCGCTGCTCTCGCCGCCGTCGGCGCAGTCTACGGCTTATCGAACAGCACGAGCAAGACCGTCGAACCCACGAAAGAGGACTACCAGAAGGTGTACAACGAGATCGCGAGCCGTCTGGACGAGAAGGACGACTATGACGACGGCAGCTTCGGACCTGTCCTTCTGCGTCTCGCCTGGCACGCGAGCGGTACCTTTGATAAAGCCACCGGCACCGGTGGAAGCAACGGTGCCACCATGCGCTTTGCTCCCGAATCTGACCACGGCGCCAATTCTGGTCTGCTTGCTGCTCGCAAGTTCCTAGACCCTGTCAAAGGTGAGTCATTGGATTTTCTGACAGCTTCTGTCACTCGCTGCGTAGTTTAGTCGACAATTCTGTTATCCATCTTTGGTAATAAGCAGAATACGGCCGGCTGACTTGTTCGGATCGATGACAGAGAAATTTCCTTGGATTACTTACTCAGATCTTTGGATCCTCGGCGGTGTTGCCGCCATCCAGGAGATGCAGGGCCCCATCATTCCCTACCGACCTGGTCGCTCGGACCGTGATGTCTCGTTCTGCACCCCCGACGGTCGTCTCCCCGATGCTACCAAGGGCAGTGACCACCTGCGCAACATTTTCGGCCGCATGGGTTTCAATGATCAGGAAATTGTTGCCCTTTCTGGTGCCCACGCTCTCGGCCGCTGTCATACGGACCGATCTGGTTTCGATGGCCCATGGACCTTTTCTCCCACCGTCATGACCAACGATTACTACCGGCTCCTAGTCGAGGAGAAGTGGCAGTGGAAGAAGTGGAACGGTCCCAAACAGGTAAGTCGCATTCTGCCATCCAGGCGGTCAAAGACTCGTCTAGCCGCCTCTTCCTCCATTAATGCTCTTCTATTGCTGAACGCCTCTGACCCCGTTTGTCGAATAGTACGAGGATGCCAAAACCAAGAGCCTGATGATGCTTCCTACCGACATGGTTCTGGTGCAGGACAAGAAATTCAAGCCCGTCACCGAGAAATACGCCAAGGACAATGCATTGTTCTTCCGAGACTTCTCCGCTGTCGTCACCAAGCTGTTTGAGCTTGGTGTGCCCTTTGCTGAGGGAACTGAGCATTGGACCTTGAAGCCTACTTGGGATGAGTCCAAATAAGTTCGATTTGACCGAAAATGAAGAGCAGCACGAAGGGACAAAGATAGAAAGCTATGTGTAGACAATCTCCTTCAAGGCATGTACCCCGTTGCATGGCAAATGTATTAGGATCCCTCAGACGAAGAGATGGTA
The DNA here is from genome assembly GCA_018360175.1 of Claviceps arundinis. Classification (NCBI taxonomy): domain Eukaryota; kingdom Fungi; phylum Ascomycota; class Sordariomycetes; order Hypocreales; family Clavicipitaceae; genus Claviceps; species Claviceps arundinis. The sequence goes on along the minus strand of SRPS01000068.1, from coordinate 20,035 downwards.
TGAATTGAAAGCATCGGTGTTGGTATCACAGCCTATTTTTTACTGTATCAAAAGACGTTTTTCTTACCCAAAAAGGGCATTACGCTTGATTAAACATCGGCGTTTCCATACTTTCACGTGATAACAGTTGTCATATCCCTTTGGATGAATAGATCAACTCGCCGCCGACTATCGAGGCAGAGGCAAATAATGAATTTCGGGGAACATGTGACGAAATCGAACGCTGAATACAAGAATAGGTATACCAATGCATGAATAGGTGAAGCGTACTGCAAAGCGCAAAAAGAGAGCGACATTCGCACCATCTTATGCAGGTATGGCTGTAGTTGTTTCCAAGTCAATCAAGTTCCACACAAGCGCGGGACATCATCATTATGGAAGTGACCGATAACTTGGAGCCTTTTCATAGTTGTATTTTCCCCAAGTCGGAGGCAAACCTCGAGGATTCCCGGACCAAGGCTGGCTTCAACGGCTCAGTGTCAACAACAACACCATCGGTCTCGGATTGATTTTATAAGCTTTGTTTTGCCGGGGCAGTTAGGCTTCACGTTGAGAAAGAATGTGGTTACGCCGATCTCGACTTTGTGTGATGTGGCCTTTTGCTGACGACGTGGCAAGGACAGCGCTGACTTCCTACCCCGCAACGGAAATCTCCATCATCATCACTTCCAGGCCATGAGAGGCCACTTTGAGGTTTTCCCTACCTATATCTGCCTTTATTACAGGTTTCGGGGCCCTTGCTACATACAGTCAAACTTCTTTATAACGATATCGCTTTTTTTGCAAAAAAGCCATCGTTAAGTTGAGATATCGTTCAAGTGAGGGTCACGTGGACACATGGCGCACATACCCTATATAGAGACGCAGCATTTTTTTTGCAAGCACAAACCTCATTCTACGGAACGTATGTGGTTAGAAAACTAAAGATAGATATCAAATCTCTTGATCCTGTTTTTTCCATATTGATTGCATGATACACCATCCATATTTTATCGTTCAATGGTGGTGTACCGAGAAGGCAAAGCAGGACACGTCTGTATATGTGCATGTGTGTATACATACTTACAAACAAAGTGCACGCAAAACCTCAACTGAAATTTGGTGACGATGGATCTGCAGACTGCATACACAATCATGTTGCTGGAAAGTCGAAAACATAGACATTTGTATATATGTATGTACATAATTTCTGAATTGTGATTTAATCTAGATTCGACATCGCCTATACAATGACAATGATACATGAAGAGGTTTATTTCGGCGCCTAAACTGGGCATGGTAGTTTCGAAGAGCCCGCCGTTGGCCAACGGTAATCTTATGCCTCTTGGACTTCGTATCGGTAGTAGCGGGGGTTTGGAGAGCCATTGAGAGATGAATACACTGATGATTTATCGGTATCGTTGTAGCGAAAATTATCGTTAGCTGTTAGGCAAACCCAAATTTTTCGCCCGGACCCATCGTTTAAGCGAGGATATCGTGCTGGCGAGGATCGTTATAACGAAGTTTGACTGCATACATACATATCTGCCTCCATGGAACCATGTCTTATCATAGAGGTGCATGCCTGTAACAACCATGAGTGTGAACCTGCAGATAGTTACGCCATAAGTTCGTTTATACTCTCGAGTCTCAGACAACAGAGTTACGCGCCAGAAGACGCAGTTTCAGCCCCGTGACCCAATCGCGAGAGGCCATATTGCATGGTCGCAATCCTATGAGAACTTAGAAGACTCTTATTACTAAGAATTCTCCAAAACTCTGACACAGGTTGGTGAAGGAGAAAAAGACTTTGAAGACACAAGTGCCCCCGGCTATAACATAAAAATCTCTCGATATGCACCGTTCGAAGGTTCGGTAGTTGCCCACTCCTTGTCCAATTGCATACCATCTATCTCAACGAGTCATGGATTGTGTTACAAGTACTAGCCAGACCGTAGCAGTCATACAAAGTCAAGAACAGGTGTCCTTGTCTGCTTTTTTCGGCGCATTGGATCACACAACGGTTCTGGAGTTGTCCCGAGTGTACGGAGTAGACATTGTGATATGCACGAAGTAAGATTGTAACCCGGGAGCCGGGAAGTATGAGCTACGGTGTCCTGTTTGCTTTGCGGGGCGTTGAGGGGCTGACCACGCGCGTGTATCCATACAGACTCCAGAGTATATGCATATGTAGATACATCCCTATGTATAGGTACATAGACATCTGATAGGAAGACAGGCCCTACCTGGCCAGTTCTCTTGGATCCTAGACATCGAGCTGAAGGAAACAAGCCGGGTTGCATGAGTATCGCGAAGGAATGGTGCAAAGATGGGCAGCCTCGGCCATCTCGTGTCGCCAATCTGTGTCGCCATTCTGTCGGTCGACGGCCAAGAGCTGCAGTGTGAGTGGCGGGCCACCCACACAGAGCGTGAGGCTGAGGTACCTACTCCGTACTCCAAAGGACATCTCGAAGTCCGGAGGATTGCTTTTAGGGATGCAGACGCATACACGCGTTACTGACGCGACTGGCATTTCTGCTGCTTCTGCTCTCACTTTGCGCTTGCGTTGCGCTTCTGCGAACTGCTTCATCTGGGACGCTCGGATATACTTTGTGCGGATATACATGCAATCTGGCTTGAGAGCGGATCGGCGCCGGAGACTCCGCTCGGCGGGCAGCTGTACCTAGCCTGTGCGGCAGGTGGCCCACGGATGCGGGCCAGCCGTTGTCTTGCTGGTGCCGCGCAGTGGTGCGTTCGCCGCCGCCTGCGTCTGTAGGACGGGACTTGATGGACCCTTGTCGGCTGCAGCGTCAGCAACAGCAAAGATACATCCGGAGTACATACATACATGTGTCTGCACGCGGAAGGGGACACTTGTTCAATTGGACCCCAGCCGCGTCCTCCGCCTTTTCGCCTCCTGGCCTCAAGCCGCCTGTAGTAGTCGACGCTCTGGGTACAAAACCTCGCCATTCCATCGATTCTTGGACCAGATTAATTTCCTCCAATTCTCATTCTCCTCCCTCTCATCCCCATTCTCAGCGGCTTCTCTTGGGTCCTCTCTTGGTGGCTTCCAGCAGACCCTTCTTTATAATACCCCGATCCCGGCCCATCAAGCGTCCCTCTTGCTTTGCCCGTATCTCTAATCATGCATCACAAGAAGATCGCTTTTGGCCTGCTGGCCGCTTTTGTCTCTCTGGCTTCTGCCGAGGACAAGTCTGACGTTCATCAGCTCACTGAGAAGACCTTTGACGAATTCGTAGCGGCCAATCCCTTGGTCCTGGCTGAATGTAAGTCTCCCCTCTCACACCGTCGTGCCGAGTCTCTGCGGTCTCGAGCGCATGACCATTGTTTCCTCACCGTCGGCTGACTCGGTTTCCTCTCTTCCAGTCTTTGCTCCCTGGTGCGGACACTGCAAGGCTCTCGCCCCCGAGTACGAAGAGGCCGCCACCTCTTTGAAGGAGAAGAACATCGCGCTTGCCAAGATTGATTGCACCGAAGAGGCCGATCTCTGCCAAAAGCATGGTGTTGAGGGCTATCCCACCCTCAAGGTCTTCCGAGGCCCTGAGTCCTCGTCTCCCTACAACGGCCAGCGCAAGGCTGCTGCCATTACCTCTTACATGGTGAAGCAGTCACTGCCTGCCGTCTCCGCTCTGACTAAGAGCACCCTCGAGGAGTTCAAGACCGCCGACAAGGTCGTTGTCGTCGCCTACATCGCGGCCGATGATAAGGCCTCCAACGAGACATTTGCTAGCGTGGCTGAGTCGCTTCGTGATGAATACCTGTTTGGTGGTGTCAACGATGCTGCTGTTGCCGAGGCCGAGGGCGTCAAGTTCCCCTCCATTGTTCTATACAAGGATTTTGACGAGGGCAAGAACATCTTCAAAGAAAAGTTCGAGGTGGAGGCCATCCAGAAGTTCACCAAGACGGCCGCGACTCCTCTCATCGGTGTTGTTGGACCTGATACTTATGCTGACTACATGTCTGCTGGCCTTCCCCTGGCTTACATCTTCGCCGAGACTCCTGAGGAGCGCGACAGCTTCAGCAAAGAACTTAAGACTGTTGCCGAGAAGTACAAGGGCGAGATCAACTTTGCCACCATTGATGCCAAGGACTTTGGCGCTCATGCCACGAACCTGAACCTCAAGGCCGACAAGTTCCCCGCCTTTGTCATTCACGACACTGTCAAGAACAAGAAATATCCCTTTGACCAAGAGAAGAAGATTACCAAGGACACCATTGGCAAGTTTGCTGCCAAGTTTTCTGGCGGTAAGCTTGAGCCCAGCATCAAGTCTGAGCCTATCCCTGAGAAGCAGGAAGGCGTCACGGTCATTGTCGCCAAGAACTACAACCAGATCGTCCTGGATGACAAGAAGGATGTTCTTGTTGAGTTCTATGCTCCCTGGTGCGGTCACTGCAAGGCTCTGGCCCCCAAGTACGACCAACTCGCCGAGGCTTATAACAACAGCGAGTTCAAGGACAAGGTTGTCATCGCCAAGGTCGATGCGACTGCCAACGATGTTCCTGATGAAATCTCTGGCTTCCCTACCATCAAGATGTTCCCTGCCGGCGGCAAGGACTCTCCCATTACCTACAGTGGCGCTCGAACTGTCGAGGACTTGATCAAGTTTATCGAGGAGAACGGCAAGCACAAGGCCTCCGTGCCTTTTGAGGACACCACTGAGGAGGAGGCCGCCCCTGCCGCCGAGAAGGCTGCAGAGGACAAGGCTACTGAGAAGGAGGAGGTTGAGGAGGAGGAGGCTCACGACGAGTTGTAAACGGTTTGGTCGCGAGTCTGTACGAGGCATGCTAGTTGCAAAAGGGACAGGGATTTTGTTGATTTTTTTTCGGGTATGCCCTTTATGAAATATCCCTGGCGCAGGTTTTCTCTTTTATCATCTCGTGCGTTATCTGGGTTAGCTTGAGGATCGAGCTTTATAGGTGTCACGTTTATGTTCCTATGGAAGGTCTACATGAATGAGATTCCGTATTATGAATTCTTAGATATCTTGGCCTTTCTCGACTTTGACTTCCATGCAACCTTGACACTTGTCTTCATTTGATGTCATGGTGTTGCACGAGCAGCAGGCTATTATAAGTTATAACAGATGTAGTGAGCGAGATAAAATGTCGATAATGAGCCGTAATCCCGGGCCGCTCCGGGGATCAGCAGCCTCGAAGTAGTACAAAGGACAAATCATCAGCTCTGGTTCTATTTGCCCAAAGATACTCCCCCCCCTCAGACTACATGCACCAACTATAACTTCCACAACTCCTATATTCCGGAACGTTGGCAGTACTTCGTTTGGTTCGATTCACATCCCAATCAATTCCTCACTTCTTCTGCATTCTCTCTTCCAGCGCCTTGACGTAATTCGTCAATCGCGTCACTGAAGCTTGTAGGGTCTGTTGGCAGATATCATCAAAGGTCAGTCGAGGCTTCGCATAACAGGCTTCTTCGTACAAGTAGATACATATTCCAAGATGGCATGTACAACACGTTTCGATTTGGGGTTGGGGTTGAATATCGAAGAGGGAAAACACCTACGTAGATGTCCTCAATCAGGAGGTCGTTTGACGCTCGGTATTCCTGGAGAACATAGCTATAGACAGCGGTGCTGGCGAGGACAGACCCAAAGAGGAAACCGAAGATGCTGCGTCGACATGAATACGTTAGCTTCTGCCTGCACACGGAACAAGAAAAAACCAAGAGTTGTGTTATGGGCTTTTCGGAAATAGCAAGGATAACTCGGCTGAAGGGGCGCAAACACAATGAAGAGTCAAATAGAAGATCATGCGCCAGATGTGTGATGTGATGTTGGCTTCCCTGCCGAGACTGCCTCGGAATATGTACACAGGGGAGCTCAATTCGCAAACGTACCCTCCTCGGAAAGCTCCCATGGGTCGCTTAGCTGGCAGAGGTGGTGCTACTTCGACCATACGGCGCGCAGAGGTGGTGAAGCTGCGCGAGGCCATGGCGCGGGAGGTGCTGAGGGCCAGTCTGCAGGGACCGAGCATTGTAAGTTGTTGGGAGGGGTGGTGTCTTCGGATCGATGGTGAGGTGCCGCTTGGTCGATGCGAAGTAAGGCGAAGTAGCGCCGGTTATTATAACGGCTTCTTCGGGGGCACGGAGGGGGAGATAGAATAGGTCGCGAACACTTTTGAGATCTGATATGGTTCGGGAATGAGGCAGCGCTGGAAGGTGCGTAGTGCTCTTCTGGGATGGGGGGATGGCGTTGTGGAATGGACGCGCTTGATTGGACGGGGTCGGTTTGAACTCGTTGTTGTGGAGCCGACTTACATACCAGTTCTGGCAAACTTGCAAGTTGCTTCGTTGCGCAAAGCGAAGCAAAGCGGAGATGTACCTAATAAGGTACCGGTTTGGCAACAACTACGGTCCTGCTCATGCCAACTTCCAAGTGACGATCGACTCGACGCCAATCTCATTCACGAACTCCATCCACAGCCTTAAGCTTGCCACCCCATTGCTATGCTCGGCTTCACTGCCTCCCACCGCGCAGCATGAACAACTTTGGCGTCATTGAGCTCGCCAGCGCCCGAACGACCTCCGCTCCAGGATGGGCCTATGTGCCTGATACAGCCATCGCCGCTGGCTCGGCTGGCATACAACCCGCCAACAGAAAGCGTGCGCGTCATCTTACCGGCGGTGCCGGCGGCCGGCTGAGTCTCAAGGACTTCACGGCGCGCTCAGAAGCCAAGATACGGAAGGAAGTGGAAGTGTTGGAAAAGGATGGCAACAAGGATAATTCGATACCGTTGCCTGTGAAGAGCGGACGAGGTACGATTCTGATGGAGTTTTCCCTCGTGTACAACCCATTCGTGATGGTTTTCTGTCTCTGACTTGGAGAAATTATATGAACAGCATCCACAAAATTCACCCCAAACGTCCGTAAAATCATGCAATCCCAAAAGACTTTCGCCAACCACCTCGACGACTATCTCGCCCTCCAGGCCCTCACAGAAGCCAACTCCACCACAAACAAGCGTTCCGGACCCAAGAAAAAAGACGCAGCCTCCTCGTCGACACTCAAGACCATTGCATCCAAGGATATGCCCGCGTCGCTCAATACCAAGGACTTGCCGCCTATTCTGCCGCCGTCTTTCCAACAAGAGGTGCCTACTCCGCTCCCAGGCGATGACGATATCTTGCTGATGTCCCGCGTGCCTGAAGTGCCGACGGATAAGGAATTGCGTAATTTGCTGGCGCAGCCGCCGTTGCCGTACCTGGAGGCGCTGGGGCATGTGGACGAGACGTATCCGAAGAGGGCTTTTTGTGAGGTGTGTGGGTATTGGGGACGAGTGAGGTGTGTGAAGTGTGGGACGAGGGTTTGTGCGCTGGAGTGTTTGGAGACGCATCGGGAGGATTGTGTGACGAGGTATGGGGTGTGAAAGGAGATGGATTTGTTTTTCCTGCTCCTGCACCGACTTGGTGTGCACCGCCTTGATATATTACTTGGAACGCGACTCGGTGCGACCGGCTCTTGCTGGCGATCGGCCTTCTCGGATCAACGACAGAGGAAGAGGACTTAGGAGTGGCAACGGTCAATTCTCAACGAGGTTCATGGACTTTGCTTCAGTCGGTCCTTCTTTGCGACCAGAAGTCGTGAAGTTACTAGTGGTGAAGAAGGATGTTGTTCCACAAATTATGGTGAGCAGCATTGCACAGGGCCTTTATGCTTGTTCAACGTCCCTCAAGGCCGTTCGGGCCTGGATTTCTTCAGATAACCGAGGCATCAGAACTTGTGCGCTGGGACGGATGAGGCCCTGTCATTTGCTACGGTCAAATGGCCAGGAGACGAACGTCAGCATTGGATTGGAGAAGCGACTTCTGTCAAGTCTCGGCATCAGATCGGCTCGATGAATTCGTGATGGTGGATGACTGCGCTAGACCAAAAATACTTCCTGACACGATCTCGAGGCATCCTTCTACGATTTGGCTTGAGAAGCCGACGGGCGCCAAGCTCGGAGCAACAGGATTACTGGTGCTGAAGAAGAAGAAGAAGCACCGCCTCAGGAGAAAGCTATTTTGGAGACGGGAAAATTGGCATCTTTGAGTGGTTTGCACAAGCCGAGATTTTCAAGACGCAACTGAACGGCTTGGAGTGAACCATGGCTGAATTTTTGAAACGCGGTTGATGCCGTCAGGACGCTTTTGAAGATAAAGAAGATCCCTTCCTCCTTCTGCCGCGAAACTTTCAGGAGACCCAGATCAACTTTACAGCCCTGCAGTAGCCACTTTAAAGAAGTCATTCCACGAGCTGGCGTTCCGCAAGCTTTACACAACGTCTCTCAACATGAACACGGAATCTTGTGGCCACAATGCACATACAGCAATCTGTGGCCTTCTGGGAAGGAGCTAATGATGGCGATGCATGGAGTATGGGATAACACAAGGGAGAGATAGACAGTAACGTAAGCGTTCCCGTATCGACCTACTTCAGGCCTACCGTCATCATAGACATCATTCCAAACAAGATATCCTGGTGTCTTTTACTCAGCTTGGCATTGCAAAATGCTCGACTGACTTGAGTGTCCTGTTCCACCCAAAACATCCAGCCATCTTCCAGTCAACTGTTAACTAGTCCTGAGTCCAGTAAACTTGTCTTTATGAAGTGTGCAATTCGAATTACTCAAGGCCGTTGTGCATCATCACGAAATTCCTGTCCGGGTCGATGCTGGCGTCTGAGTCTCTGAGAACAAAGTCTCTCCTTTCAGGGTATGGACGGAGTGGGAACCCATCCGACACAGGGCATGGATGCGATCATTGCTCAGGATATTGGTATCTACGACTGCAAGCAAAGCCGTGCGCAAGGATACAGCACCATGCAGAACTTGAGAAGGAGAGAGCATAAGTACCTTGCCAGCAATACCTTCGGCAGGCTGACTTCCTTCACCGGCAATGGCAACTGCCAGGCGAAAGGCTTTATTTCATTAGCATCAGGATGCGAGTCGTTTATCACTGTATACTGGCCATGAATGTTGTTTAAGTTGAAGGTAACAGCGCAAGAGCGAATACGTCACGGCCGCCTTCGTCGGCTGGGACTCTGGGTAGAGTCTCACTGATTCGCCGCAGCCCTCAACAACTGAACGCCTAGTATTGCAGAGCAGCGACAAATGGGTGTGAAATTCAACAGGGTAAATAATAGGTCTTCTTTGTATTGACTCGAGTGATGATTGTTCTTGTCTTGTCACTCATCTCAATACAAAGAAGATCTATTTTTTACCCCGTTCAATTTCACAATTCAGAGTCTCAGTGCCTCTTTGACGCTACAAGAAATATTACATTAAAATTCGAAAATATCACCATCAGAATGAGCAGCCAGAAATCCAACTCTTCTGTCGTCCTTTCCGACCAAACCCAATGGACTGTTTGGTTCAAGTCCATCAGCTCCCGCGCCAAATCCCTCAAAGTCTGGACAAAAGTCGAGCCAGGTTCCTAACTTCGACTGCTGGAAGAATCAAAGGAGCCTGAAGTCCCACGATCTTGGGTCACGAGGCATATGCAGGTGTCGACGAGCCGACCGAAGTGCAACAGCTAACGGCTAACGGTCTCAAGATCTACGGAAGAGAGATGGTGCCATACAGGACCCTTCTCGGTGCGTACAAGGTCAAACAGCGTAAGTATGAGGAAGAAGTTACCGGCATCGATACCAGTACCCAATTCGTTCAATCGACTGTTGCAACGCATTTACAAGACAGCTGCTGCGACCTAGACGATCCCCTTCAACAATGGATTGCCAATCTCAGGTGCCGTGTCGGTATCGACGACGGAGTGGAAAAGGAAAATGCCCGCAAACGTTATAAGGCGGCTCTTCAGCCGATGCGAAGCCCAAGCCGGTGGGATACGTGGCTTACGGAATGTGATCAAGCCTCCAGCCATGCAGAATCCGTGGGAGTCCCTGATCTCTCTCTATTCGACATGGTTTCACTAGATTTCGGGGACGCGGTTGCCCAAGTAGCCAAGAACTGGGTTGCCGGCTTCATGGACAGTGGAAGATTTGAGTCCAGTATGGACAGACGGGAGATGTTGAAACGCTTCCGAGATCACATGACTTGATATCATCCCCTGGATCCCCGGAAATCCAGGGCTGGCGTCTTTGTTACAGCCGATGACCAGCCGAGTTGCCGACAAAAACATGCCTGACACGCCTGCGCCGAACCCCCAAGAGCAACCTCCAAAACGACGGCGTAGAAAACCCGCAAGATATCGGCTCCACACGGACGAAGAAGAAGCAGACGCGAATTTGCAAGACCTTGAAGAAAACGACGAAAGTCTCCTTACCGCGAAGGAGAAGAGTGACTACCAACTGGCCATTGAACTACGCCGACAGGGCAAGATTACGACACCAGGAGAACCGTTTGAAGCGTCAGACAAAGCGGAAATCGACGCGCTACTCGCCAGGAACGTCTTTCGGTTTATACCATACGACCACAATATACACAAAGACGTTCAATTTTTCAACTCACGACTGGTACGCGAGGTCAAGAACAAAGACAGCAACGAGCCAATCGAAAAATCACGCCTTGTCATCATGACAAACAATGACAAGGACAAGGAAGGCTAAATCACTATCGCGACAAGCTCAAGATGAAAACATCAACATTTGACCCATGCTTGCTGATCAGGACAGAGGAAAGTGGATGTTTCGGAATTCTCGGCGTCCAGATGGATTGTGAGCATGATGGACCATCTCCATAACAACAGATATTGCTGGCGTGAAGAGGACACCCGCATAAACTTGTGTAAAGGGCGGTCCTCGCGACATGATGATGTCGCGGTACACATCGGAGAAGCACCCTTCGCTCTCTGCAATGTGGGTGATTGCGTGAGATAGCCATCCTTGTCCTTATCGTTGTTTATCATGATGACAAGGCGTGATTTTTCGATTGGCTCATTGCTCTCTTTGCTCTTGACCTCGCGTACCAGTCGTGAGTTGGAGACTTGGAGTTGAACGTCTTTGTATGTATTGTGGTCGTATGGTATGAACCGAAAGACGGACTTTCCTGGCGAGTAACGCATCGATTTCCGCTTTGTCTGACGCCTCAAATTATCCCTCTTGAGTCTTGTCTGACTTCCTAGCTACATAGAACAGACACAATTGAATACGACCGGTACATTTATGATTTCGTTGCGCATGCATGCATTGACATTTACTTTGCTTATCCTGTTATCACAAGGCGTATAAAAATCGATGGGAAGGATTTTCATTGGGTTCACTTCGAGTTCACTGAGTTGTCACTGACTACATCATGAGACGCGGCGCGTTTGTGCAGCGCCCCTCTGTTTCGGGTGCGAAAAAATCACAAAGATGTGAAAACGAGCAGACAAAGGGAAGGTGAATCAGTCGACTTATAATTTGTCGCCTCATTCAACGCCTTGCTCTTGAGGGATGCCCAGTGGCCACAGTCTACAGAGTGAGTGCCTTGGGTACGTATATACAACGACATCCGATTGGTTCAGGTGTATACTGACGCGAGCCAAGAATATGAACGGAGTAAGGTACATACTCCGTAATTGCCTCGTTGGATCTACGTTGGTTGGTGGATGAACAATGCAAGGGGTTGCTTGGCGTGGTATACTGTGGTATCATCAGTCGTCTCTTGTTCGGGAACCAGGGGCACATTGAGACAAAGAGCTCTCCGATACATAGGTAGGTTCGACGAAGTCTCTCATCTGATATTACCTCGATTGCTTTTCACTTCACGAGTTATTTTCTAGTCGCAGACATTCCATATCAGCGCTCTTCCCAGACATTTCACTTACTCCATACAGAATAATCGTTATGCCTTCCCTGTGGTCCTGTGGTTGGGACGGCTGTAGCCTTCCAGCTGTTCAACAAGTTGGAGATTGCGTGATCTGCAACAGACATCTTTGCCGGCTTCATTTACAGAAACCATGGCATGAGTGCCCCGATATGAACGTAATTACTTGACTCCCTTCATGGCGAAGAAATTGTCTCTAATGATGGTATATAGTCCCACTGGGGCGAAGCATCAGCTCGAAGCCTGGACGAGACGTGCCATCGAATTGACGGCGTCAAGCTGTGTGCACGTGCATCGCAAGTGCGCGGCGCCGACGTGCCTTGTGCGATCGACTTGACGCCCGAAAGCCTTTCAGCTATGAGGGGCGGTCTGAACTGTCATGCAGAAATCAAATTCGAGGACGGAGTTGTATGGCTTGCGCGTTTCCGAATTTTGAGTGCAATAGCACCACCGCCTGAGGTGCGTGACTACGTTCTGCAGAGCGAAGCCATGACGATGCAGTTTTTGGACCGTCACACGCGTGTTCCTTCTCCTCGTGTGTTCGACTGGGCATGCGAGTCCGACCCGATGAATACCATAGGCGTTGGCTACATTCTCATGGAGAAGCTGAATGGCACATCTCTGAACTGGCAAAAGGCAACCGCTGCGCAGAAAGAGAAGATTGTGCGGCAATATGTAGACATCATGCTCGAGATTGAAAGGCACCCATTTGATCAGCTCGGGTCACTCATCGCCACGACGGGATTTATGAGCCGCGACGCAACACAAGTAACGGCCGTCGAGTCGCAGATACAAGTGGGTGCCTTGGCCGATTTTACGACGTTTAGATCGGGCGATGGTGGCATGCCACTGGGACCATTCAGCTCCTCCAGGCTCCAAGGAAGCATTCCGTGTCATTGTAGAAGAAAACATTCGAATGGTCGTGACCGGTGAGATCGGAGAAGCTGAGCAAGCGCTTGATATCCTTCTGGTTCACCGGTTCAGGCTCGACGTTCTCAATAAAATGTCGGAGCAAACTACGACAGCTGAGAAAGGCGGTGAGAAATTCTTCTTGAAGCACGCGGATGAAAAGGGTGACCATATTCTGGTGAATGCTGACTTTGACATCATCGGCATCATCGACTGGGAATGGTGCCAAACAACCTCGAGAGAAGAAGCCTTCTCCTCGCCGTGCATGATGTGGCCAGTCGGTGCCTTTCACGATGGTTCCAACGAGCTGGCAGAAGAGGAGCTCCTTTTGGCTCGTGTGTTCCGTGAGAAAGGCCGAGAAGACCTCGCTAGCTGCGTGCTGCGTGGGCGAAAAATCCAGAGATTCCTGTTCGCGCTTCACGACGGGGTAGCACAGTTGGATGAGAAGACATTCGCTAGTCTCTTCGTGGGCCTCAAGCGAGCTTTCGACGGGCAAGACGTCAAGACAGATGCACAAGCAGTGGAAGATGAATGGGAGGTTTGGAGGGCGAAAGCGCTTGAGGACTGGAAGCACGAAGCTTTGTTCAAGAGTGCTATAGAGGCAAATGACCGACTGGCAGCTACTCATCATGTAGAGGCTCCTATCGCAGAGTCACACACAGGGTGAGTTGAGTTTTAGATGTATTTGCGGACTCTACCAGAAGGAAATCACTACATATAGCAGACTTCAAATTGACATAGTAAGAAACACAGTAAGAACAATGTTTCGGGGGTTTTTAATTGCATACCTGATACTCTCAAATATATCGTGCGATACCCTCCCATTTCATGATCACGTTGGACTCACGAGAATGCGGTGGCCGGTCGCTGGGTGTACTCGTGGGTACATTTACATTGGGTGTCCTTTCCAAATGGCAAAAGGTTTCACCCACGAGCGCAGCGAAATCGGGACAGAGCGCGTCCAAATTGGCGCAGGTGGTGTAAATAACAACACCTACTAGGAGGTACAATACCCAGGTTCCTCTGGAAACGCGCTCTGACCCGTTTCGGACGTTGCAGGCGGATTCTCGACCTTCCTGTGTGACAAGGGCCAAATATTTGGGGCAAGGAACTGAGGAATGTCAATTCAGAACGTGATGATCGACTGTGACTCTACAAAGAACTCTAGAGGCGTGTGTCCTCCCTCTGAGCCCTCGAGGTGGCCAGCGATGATATATACATGAATCGCAAGTGTCTCCCTCCAACCCCAACTGTCCCTGCTGCCAACCCCGGCTATCTGCCTGAATATCCCGAGTGTGCCAGCAACCGCTCTGATCAGGTATACGCTCTACCGCCAAGCGCGGACGCCGTGTTGGCAAACGTTATGCAGGCATCACGGAGCTGACAACTCTATGGTCGGGAAACGCTGTACGGGCACCGGTTGTACAGCGCCCCCGACTGAAACGTCTCGACTGAAACGCCTCGATGTGGTAAGCGTGCCCCTAAACTGCCTGAACCGGCAAGCGCTGTACGATCAGCACAGCGCCCGCGGTTGGAATGTCACAAAGGGGGAGCCGGTGTGCCTACACGTGTGACATCCTGCGTATTCAGGTTGTATGTACCTTTTCACGCCAAGTGATAAGAACACCATGCAACTTCCAGCTAAGATCATGTCTTTCCGCAGTACCAGGTACCAGGTACTTTTAAAGCAGGTCAGGCCGCAAGATGCGTTACATACATGATCTATAAAAGGCGGGATAGTTCAGGGTACTACTCGCCCGTACTCGTCCCTCAATGTTATTGATTTCTTGAACAGTGCCTTTCACTTCTTACCTTATTTTCTGGTCGCAAAAATCCCGAATCGGCGTTCTTGCCCAAGATTTCTCGTCGCCATCTAGAAGAATCGATATGTCTTCCTTGAGGTCCTGTAGTTGGGACGACTGTGGCCTTCCAGCAACTCAACATGCTGGAGATTGCGTGCTCTGCAACCGGCATCTTTGCCGCGTTCATTTACAGAAGCCATGGCATGAGTGCCCCGATCTGAAGGTATTCACTTTGACCCCTTCATGGCGATGAATTTGTCTCTAATGATTGATGTAGTCCAATCTGACCGAGTTTAGATCTCGCTTTGCTGCAGCAAAGGCTCGACGTCTAGAGGAGATGTGCCAGCGAATTGACGGTGTCAAGCTGTGTGCACGAGCATCGCAAGTGCGCGGTGCCGACGTGCCTTGTACGATCGACTTGTCGCCAGAAAGCCTTGCAAATATGATGGGTGGTCTGAACTGCCATGCGGACATTACGTTCGAGGATGGTGTTGTATGGCTCGCACGTTTTCGGATTCTGAGTGTGATAGCACCACCACCTGAGGTGCGTGACTACTTCCTGCAGAGCGAAGCCACGACAATGCAGTTCTTAGACCGTCACACGCGTGTTCCTTGTCCTCGTGTCTTCGACTGGGCATGCGAGTCCGACCCGACTAATAAGATTGGCGTTGGCTACATACTGATGGAGAAGTTGAATGGCACATCTCTGAACTGGCAAAAGGCAACCGCTACGCAGAAAGAGAAGATTGTGCGGCAATATGCAGATATCATGCTCGAGATTGAAAGGCATCCATTTGATCAGCTTGGATCTCTCATCGCCACGACTGGATGTAGTAGCGGCGAAGCAACACAAGAAGCAGAAATCGAGTCCCAGATACAAGTGGGTGCCTTGACCGAGCATTCGACGTTTAGATCGGGCGATGGCGGCATGCCACTAGGGCCGTTCCGCTCCTCGGAGGAAGCATTCCGCGCCATTGTAGAAGCGAATATGCGAATGGTCGTGACCGGTGAGATCGGAGAAGCGGAGCAAGCGCTTGATATTCTTCTGGCTCATCGGTTCAGGCTTGACGTTCTCGATAAAGTCTCGGAGCAAACAGGTACGACAGCTGAGAAAGGCGGTGAGAAATTCTTCTTGACGCACGCGGATGAAAAGGGTGACCATATTCTGGTGAATGCCGACTTTGACATCGTCGGCATCATCGACTGGGAATGGTGCCAAACAACCTCGAAAGAACTAGCCTTCTCCTCGCCGTGCATGATGTGGCCAATCGGTGCCTTCTACGATGGCTCTAACGAGCTGGCAGAAGAGGAGCTCCTTTTGGCTCGTGTATTTCGCGAGAAAGGCCGAGAGGACCTCGCTAGCTGCGTGCTGCATGGGCGCAAGGTCCAGAGATTGGTGTTCGGGCTTCACGACGGGGTAGCACAGCTGGATAAAAAGACATTCGCTAGTCTCTTCGTGGGCCTCAAGCGAGCTTTCGACGGGCATGACGTCAAAATAGATGGACAAGGAGTGGAAGATGAATGGGAGGTTTGGAGGGCGAAAGCGCTTGAGGACTGGAAGCACGAAGCTTTGTTCAAGAGTGTTATAGAGGCAAATAACCGACTGGCAGCTACTCATCTTGTGTGATGAAGGGGCTCATATCGCAGGTTTGCGATACATAGGGTGAGTTGAAGTTTTAGATAGAGTATTGTTATTTCTACCACCCGATGATTCTATTCATACCACCCACCCAGAAATTCGTGTGAATTCACATGGTGAGGAACTCTGGAAAACGCGCTCCGACCGTTTCGTTGGCCCACCAACCGGCCGTTGCAGCCAGCAGGCCGCAGGCCGAATTCTCGACCTTCTGTCCAGGTACTCCGTAGTTCCTTTTTCACGCCAGTGAAAAGAACACCGTGCAAATTCCAGCTACGATCATGTCCTTCCACGGCACCAGGGTACCAGGTTCTTCCAAAGCTTTTCAGGTCGTAAGATGCGTTACATACGGAGGTCTACTCCGTATGTCCATATCTAATGCATTCCCTACGGTACCCATGCACCTCTCTTTTCCGTCTCCATCGGCATCCCAATCCAGCTGATATTCTGTGCCTGACACCTGTACACTCCCGTACATGATCAGGTATAAATGTCGGGAAAAGGGATGGTACTCCTCGGTGTCGTTGATTTCCTGAACACTTCCTACCCTCCACCTTCCATCTTTGATATTCTCACCGCGGAAAGCCCGTATCAATCTCCTTACTCCCACCAAAACAATCAGCATGTCTTCCATGTGGTCCTGTGGTTGGGACGGCTGTGGCCTTCCAGCTGTTGAACAAGCTGGAGATTGCGAGCTCTGCAACAGGCATCTTTGCCGGCTTCATTTGCAGGAACCATGGCATGAGTGCCCCGATCCGAACGTAATTACTTGACTTCAGACTCCCTTCACGGCGAGGAATCTTTTTCTAATGATGATATAGTCCAACTGGACCGAGTATTGCTCTCGCTCTGCTGCAGCAAGAGCTCGAAACCTAGATGAGCTCTGCCAACGAATTGACAGCGTCAAGCTGTGTGAACGTGCATCACAAGTGCGCGGTACCAACGTGCCATGCGCGATTGACTTGTCGCCAGCAAGCCTCGCAGCTATGAGGGGCGGTCAGAACTGTCATGCACAAATCAAATTCGAGGATGGAGTTGTATGGCTTGCGCGTTTCCGGATTCTGAGTGTAATAGCACCACCGCCAGAGCTGTGTGACTCCATTCTGGAGAGCGAAGCCTTGACGATGCAGTTTTTGGACCGTCACACACGTGTTCCTTCTCCTCGTGTCTTCGACTGGGCATGCGAGTCCGATCCGACGAATACGATAGGCGTTGGCTACATACTGATGGAGAAGCTGAATGGCACGCCTCTGGACTGGCAACGCGCAACCGTCTCGCAGAAGGAGAAGATTGTGCGCCAATATGCAGACATCATGCTCGAAATCGCAAGACACCCATTCGATAAGCTTGGATCGCTCATCGCTACGACAGAGTTCAGGACCCGCGACCAGCGTGACGCAACAAAAGGAGCAGCCATCGAGTCCCAGATACAGGTGGGTGTCTTGGATAATTCGACGGCTAAATCAGGTGATGGTGACATGTCACTGAAGCCCTCCCGCTCCTCGAAGGAAGCATTCCGTGCCTCTATAGAAGAAAACATTGGAATGGTGATAGCCGGTGAAATCGGGACAGCCGAGCAAGCGCTTGATATCCTTCTAGTTCATCGGTTCAGGCTTGAAGTTCTCGATAAACTCTCGGGGCAAACAACGATAGCTGAGAAAGGCGGTGAGAAATTCTTCTTGAAGCACCCGGATGAAAAGGGCGACCATATTATGGTGAATGACGACTTCGACATCGTCGGCATCATCGACTGGGAATCGTGCAATACCGTCTCGAGGGAACGAGCCTTCGCCTCGCCGCAAATGATGTGGCCGGTCAATCCTTTCCACGATGGCTCCAACGAACTGACAGAAGAGGAGCTACTTTTGGCTCGTGTGTTCCGTGAGGAAGGCCGAGAGGACCTCGCTAGTTGCGTGCTGCATGGGCGCAAGGTCCAGAGACTGCTGTTCGCGCTTCACGCCGGGGTAGCAGAGTTAGATAAGAAGACATTTGTTAGTCTCTTCGTGGGCCTCAAGCGAGCTTTTGACGAGCAAGACGTCAAGACAGATGGACAAGGAGTGGAAGATGAATGGGAGGTTTGGAGGGCAAAAGCGCTTGAGGACTGGAAGCACGAAGCTTTGTTCAAGAATGCTATAGAGGCAAATGACCGACTAGCAGCTGCTCATCATGCAGGGGCTCCTATCGCAGATTAGGTAGTCACACACTGTGACACACAGGGTGAGATGAGATCATGAGTTGGAGGTTCGGATGAATTTGCGGAATCAACCAAAAGGAAATCGCTACATCTACAGTCTACCAATAACCAATTTTTGGTACTGAACTAGATACTCCCAGATAGGTGTCAAACTCTCAAATTTCTTGGTCGCGTTCTCCAAAGCGAGCTGTATTGCTAATTACCCCTCTTGCAGACCTGAGACTTGCAAGTTGCGCCCGGGTCTTAGCCACACCACCACACGATGTGACGATCTCTGATCTCATATAAATTGATAACTCATTGATATTCTTTGTGCTGGTCTAAATGAGAGACTTGAACTTATTTTTCAAGACGTTGAAAATGAAAAGCAGAGGCGTAAATTCACAATCACAAATTTGATAATCTGACATTCAATGATCCAACCCTGAGCAACGGTACGGACACGCCGAGATAAGCGGAAGGCAGCAGGCTTAATACGTAGTCCAGCAAAACTCAAGAGCTGATAATGGAACTCTTTATAGCCCCCTACGTCGAAGCTCTGTATGGTATTTTTTGGCACGTAACAGCTGCTGTTCATGATTGAGGAAGAGGCCCGTCTCGCGAGCCTAGTCTTGACGTTGCCCAAACCTGAAAGTGAGTAGTATCCAACGAGATCCAGCCTCGGAACGAATACGCGGCTTTATCGGGAAGAATACTAGCAAGCACGGAAAAACAGACGAGACATTCGGATTGCGACCGCCGCGTATGTTTGTGAGAATGCGGCTCTGCGCAATAGACTCTCCCTGGTTTCAACTTTCAGGAATCAATAGAAGCAGTATATTCACATAACAAGCAGGTCCCGGACCTCACTTGGAAGTTGGGCCTAGCATGGAGATGAGTGCAAGCCTAAGAACAAATTAACAGTTCCGTTTGTGCGATCGTACTTCTGCGTCCATTTCGGGTCAATCGCCTAGGCAGTTGGCCAAATCTCTAAAGCGTATTTATCGCAGGGTATGTAGGGGCATGTACAGCACAAAATATTGGCCAGACGGCTGCGCCCATTCTTTTGTGCAACGCAGCAACAGTATTTCTAAACTCTACATCACCGTGTCCGCGCACTCTATATAGAGTACCTTAGGTACCTACCTAATGTACTCCGTACAGGGTTCCCATTCGTTGGTAGCCAAAGCGAGCCAAGATTGACGTGACGGAACACCTAATGCCTCATTCGCTTAATTCGGCAAAAATGGCAGAATTTGTTGGTGATTAGTCGAGGAATCTGCATACGTACACGGTACCGGCACTGGTAACTGTTGATACTACCTACCTAGGAGAGCTTCGAAGTACTTCCTCGACATACCTGGCTTAAGAAAGTACCGATGTGATCTCACCTCTCTTCTAAGTTCTACTCCGTATTCCAGAATCCAAGTACAATACGGTCTTAGACTTTCATCATGGCCGAACAATGGGCTCACAAATGTCGCAATTAGAAGGTACGGAGTACATACCTTAGGTACGTGGTGTTTCTGTGTTGGCAAAACTACCTAGGTAGGTAATCAGGAGCCCAACCAAGTCAATTATTTCACGCAGCGGCCGCCCAGAGCGCAGCTGTAACCCCCCCCGGTGAGCTCCTACCTCCCCTTGTACTCCAAATCGCACGAGAGATGGTTTCCGTGGCCAAGGAAGATGTGTACGACATTTCCACGGCCAACGGGACCACCACTGCCCCCAACGCAGCTGTAACCCCCCCCCCCC